>JARACY010006194.1:0-18304 GCA_029255725.1 Scrobipalpa atriplicella
AGTGAGTATTTTAATTTTTTTTATGCTTCCATCATTGTTTACATGATGTTTACCTACTTATAGTAACAAAAAGAGAGTGATTGGTTGGTTTTTCTTGTTTTTTGATTATTCTCTTTAGTTTAGTTAGTTCAATGACTTTCCTAGACTTGTATTGGCAGACAAAATATTTAAACAACCTTTTTTCACAGATCCATTTACTTACTTGATTTACTTCCATGCTGGACTGGAAGTGATAGAAAAACATAGAATGTGCCAGCTGCATCTCCTCCCGTGCATGCTGTAAAAATCAGCTAAGGGAATCGATGGTTTCAGTGTATTGCAATTTAGGCGATGGGCTGACAACCTGTCACTATAGCAATATACATAATCACCTATATAATAACCCTCAAAACTTGTCAGACGTGGCGAAATGACCTTTATTTAGGTCGTTTTTGCTCTGCCTACCCCAATAGAGAAAAAGGCGTGATTTTATGTATGTATGTTTTCACAGATCCTTCAACATCAACAACATTTATTAAGATTAAACGTATTCTTAAAAGCTCCCCCTTAGTACAGTCAGCTGAATAATATTTTACGAGTACTGTTAACGTCAGAAATAATCCCGAGATTATTTTGACAGCGTTTTCTCTATTTACGACGGTACGAGTGATATTACTGACCTTTTTTTCACTTAGAACTTAAATAATTAAACTTAAGTCTGCTTTACTTACGAATAATTTAATATTTAAGTTCATAGCAACTAAAATTAACTTTACTAGTGGCAAATGTTGGATAAAAAATTGAATATGTCGAGCCTATGGTCTAGCTAATTTTAAGGCCCGTATTTATAATCAGCACTCAGGAGTGACAGCGAGTTTGAGTTCGTATCAGAAATGTCATTCCAGTACAAAATTACCTGTCAAATCCGCACTCAATATTGCTCTCAATCTTGAGATCGCTTTATAAATACGAGCCTAAGTTTAAAAGCCATGAGGCAAAATCCACAATATTCCTAATACTTTCCTTGCCTTCACATAATCCTATGATAAAGTTATTTGGCTCCTGTTTTGCTTAAGTAGGCAATCCATTTAATAGCCTCACATTTTACGTAGGTCGGTACACTTAAGAAAAAATGTTGTGAAAATTATGTTGCTGTGGATTGCGGGTTCTGTATTATATTGCACAGCAATTTAACTATGTCTAAATATAAACGTCTATACTTGTTATCTTATAATGAAGTGTGAAACCACACTCGCAAATGATCATTATGCATACATACATACATAAAATCACGCCTTTATCCCTAATGGGGTAGGCAGAGCAAAAACGACCTAAACATAGGTTGTTCCGCCACGTCTGACAAGTTTCGAGGGCTAATACAGATGATGATTATGTATATTGCTATAGTGACGGGTTGTCAGCCCATCGCCTAAATTGCAATACACTGAAACTCTCGATTCCCTTAGCTGATTTTTACAGCATGCCCGGGAGGAGATGCAGCTGGCACATTCTATGTTTTTCTATCACTCCCAGTCCAGCATGGAAGTATGGAAGTTGCATAAATAGCCTATTTTAACCCGGCACCGTTTCAGCTTTTTATATTTATTTCACGGATCCCGGTTTCCCGCGACTGTTGAAGAACCCCCCAATTAATATCAATTAGTATTACCATCTTTTCCGGAGGGGCAAAAGGCATTGGTATTGCAAACGCACTGTCATTTGGTCACAGTTGCATTTTGTCTAAGTTTCGTTTGGTATTTAGTAAAATCTGTGCAATTTTGATCACAAAAAGCTGCCAATGTCATTTGGTCACAGTTTCATTAGGTCATTAATTAAATTGTTTGCAATATAGTCACATAAAGTTTGGTTGATGAGAGTTGTGTCTTCTTCTATAACTAAATAGTTCCATGTTGCTTGTTTCATAACGCGTAAAATATCACATTTTGTTGGTTAGCAAAACTCGTAAGTCTAAGGTATGATATGTGCCATAAACTTCCTGGCAAAGAAGTACTCGTGCCAAGAATTCTCTTGTTTTGCTATTTTACTATTGAAATAATGACATTTATGTTAACTTTCTCATTTGAAAAGAAAAATTACTCTACAACTTGTTTTCATGATAAAGTCTCATTTAATTCTTTCAATATTATTTCTGTTAAAATTACAGTTTAATCTGTTTTTGTCCAAACGCCACCAAGACCAAAAGCAACTGTGACGAAACGGCACTCACCCTTCGTGCGCTATTTAGGGGCGTGCGCGAGGTGCGCTTTAAGTGCTGAGATGGAAATTTTCAAAATTGAGGGTTTTTGTAAATTAAACGAGGGTTAAAAACAGCTGCCCCTCGCTATAGGGTTTTCCGAAAAAAAAAAAACAACAACACATAGACAAACACAGGTATAAAATCACATTACTAACAAAAGTAGAATTTTTATTGTGTGTTACATTCAAGGAACATTATATTATATGTTGTGTTTCGCTGTTAGTTAGTAGTGATACTAGCGACACCTACCGGGCCGGGAATAAATTTTTGTATTTGTGAACCTGAAAAATCTGTAAATCTATAAAAATACCACTCCGACGAAAAAAAAAACTTTCTTTGCAGTAATAAGCAAGCACTCTCTTTGAGAAAAAAGATAATCTGTTTTAGAACAAACACTTCAAACTCATAGGACCAATAAAATCCCTTTCAGCCTTCTATTATAAGTCTGTGCTCTCAGCCCACAATCGCTTCTCGTTTCGTCAAATGATACGATTCTCGCTCCGAGAGTATTGTGTTTGGTTGCCTGGAGCTAAGGGCCGCTGAGCTGACGACGTTTGGAGATAGAAGCCTGCAGCTATCGCGAGTAGGGTGCCTGTGATTGCGAGTTTAGTCGATAAACGGCCCGACGAACCCGGCTTTCGGAACTTTTTAAACCACCTTATTGACCACCGAATCCTCTGATATAGTTGTTGCGCCGACCACTATCATAATAAAGACTGTAACTGAGACAACTCTTTCTAGACAGATAGTGATTCAGTTCGCATCTTCCTAACCAAAATGTGTGTTTCCCAAGTGTGAATCGAACCCAACAACACTTTTTTCTTGACATACAAATCTGCATTGACCTTACCGAAATGGGGAAGATCTCCTAAAGGGACAAATATAAATAATCGTATTTCCGAAGTGGGAATCAAACCCAACAACCTCATTGTATTCATCAGATCTGTGGTATTTCCACTTGTGTTGGGTTGCCTATCTAACACCTGTTACTTGCCATTTTGCTGTGGTATCATTGTCCTAATTTGCTATAACTGGTCTAAACTGGAGTCTGAGCTTTATTATTTTCTATTTACTTGGAACTAGTTAAAAAGCTTATCAGTGAAGACACTGTCCCACCTAAAAATGTATTCACCCTACAACCAGTTCTCCCGAGATTCTCATAAACGGAGCGATTTGGGGACAAGTGTCCCGAAAATCATGTCCCCAACGTCTCGACTTGATTAAACTGGAATATCGGTATTTTCTACTGCTTTCACCAGACTTTACGTAGTCAGGAGATGGTCTTGGTTTTAGACTCTCAGCAGATTTTGAAAAGTTCTTTCAGAACTGTTAAGGAATTTCTTCGTAAGAAAGGTTGTATCAAAAGTTTGATTTCATAAATATGAGTATGAATCGACCATTATGACTACCCCCCCCCCGGTAGCTCAGTTAGCAGAGCAATGGAACGGCATTCCGATGCTCGCAGGTTCAAACCCTACCCGTGGCAAAATTTTAATTTCTTACTTCAGTGTAACAATACTCCCCTGAAAGAGAATCACAAACTCTTACGCCCCTCAAAATGCTCTTTCCAAAAAAATACACGAAATCAAATAAAATACTTTTACAATACACTGATTTACATAAACAAATTTACATACATGCCCCCGGGGACTAAAATACTGTAATGTTATGTTGAATTTTTAGTTTGCAAGTGCCTCAGTGGTCTGGGCCATGGGCTCCTGATCCGAAGGTCATGGGTTTGATTCCTACGGGGAAAACACAAATTTGATATTTGTCAATTTATCGCTGTGTAGATGAAAGATCTCGTAGATGGACTTCCTTCTCGTAGTTAATTATAATTAGGCAATAAATAATTTGACTTTAACTTTGGCTATGAAAAAAAATCTCATTCACCCGGAAGTTTCAGAGGCTCAAAACTTGTGACCAAATGGGACTTCTTCTGTGACCAAAACGCACTAAGACCAATACCGAACCCGACATTATCTCGTGGTGTCGGTTACATTCTACAAACGATATAAATTAACTTTGTCCTGTATTCTCGTTGCCAAATTCGCCCCCTGCCTTTTCCGGAAATGTAAAATTTAATTTTTCCCCTAACCGGAAGTTGCCCGTTGGGGACGAAAAAAAAAGAAATAATGAGACGGATGTGAAAGTTTTTTTTGTGACTTCAAATAAGATTTCGAGAGAGAGCGAATTGTTGTACATTTTTTGTGAGATAATTTTGTTTAAAAGTTCGAGGTAGAGCGAATATAAATTGGTACTTATAGCTCTTCTCTCTTGTCGTGTAGGTTTCGAGTCGATCGACTCGATGAACCCCGGTGTCTGAGTTGTTAAACCGCTAGCGCAGCTAACAGGCCTCTGGCATGATTTGTGTAACGACCACTATCAAAGCCAGCAACCGAGACCGACATGCCGAGGTGCCCTCCAAAACACGGAATCTTTTTTCTTACAAACCATCAGACGATTAAGCTTGCATTGTCCTAACCAAACTGGGAAAACCTAACAATGTGCCTTTATTTAGTGTAGGGAATCGAACACACGACCTCCAAACCGGGAGCCCAACGCTCGAGGCAGTTGTACATGTTGTTTACACGTGACGTCACACGTGTATGAAGCCATACTGCTGCGGGGGAGACTTAAGGAACCACGATCTAAAGTCCACCAATATGATGCTAATATACCGCCACCCTTATGTTAGGTACAGTTGGCTGCAAAAGTGTTTATTTTTTGTCGTCTAGGTTTCGACTCGATCGACTCGATGAACCCTGTTGTCAGAGTTTTTAAAAGAGAGTTTTCCTTCACTTTCATTGCTGATAGCAAATGCCTACAAAGTATCATCATCAGCTCATTATAGGTACCCACCGAGGAGCACGAGCCAACCCTGAATTTTAGAACGATTGGGCCTTAGTCGACCACGTGACGTGAGCCCAGTACGGATTGGTCAACTTCACACACAATCTAAGAATTTCATCGTAAAAGAAACAAAGTAAAATAATAAAATTCTCTTCGCAAATGTACCGTAATATAATATCACTACACATTGATATTATAGTAGCAATAGCAATAGCAACCCCTAAGTAACCCTAAGTAAAGGCACGGAGATGCATAGAGTACTTAAACAACATGCAGACATACCCATTTTTTTTTTTTTTCAATAAACAGTGAAAGTCAAATCTGACACCCGTCCTTTGTTTCAGCACCGAACACTTCAGAAAAACGTCACAGAAAAAAAAATCTCATTCAGTTCACACTTTCTATGATACGCCCGACGTGCGACGTGTTTTTTTTTTCTTTTGATAGAAGGATAATACAAACAGGAATACAATGTGTCTCAGTGTCTCAGGGTCGTATTTATAAAGCGATCTCAAAATTGAGAGCAATATTAAGTATGGATTTGACAGGCCAATTTGTACTGAAATGACATTTCTAATACAAACTCAAACTCGCTGTCACTCTTGAGAGCTGATTATAAATACGGGCCTCAGTTTATTTGTGGTTCGTACACAAAAGAGTAAAAGGTGTTGGGAGCATTTGGGAGCTAGGGGGCGCCAGCGAATTCTAAAATCAGTGGGTTCTTATGGTATTCTAAGAGGACATCATTACACAAAGCCTTTCCAGCTATCAATAAAATCGATAACTCATTATGAGAAGTGAAGTTTCCAACCGCTCTTTGGAATCATTGAGTCACTGGTATATATCAACATGTTCAAGACAATATGCTATACCAAACGTCAACATTACCACATAGTTACAATGGTAAGAAGTAAGTTAATAAATCGATGTAGTAGGAATAGTTACATCAGTAACCAAACCAAGCCTCTTAGGCTCGTATTTATAAAGCGATGTCAAGATTGAGAGCAATATAAAGTATGGATTTGACAGCCCGTTTTGTACTGAAATGACATTTCTGACACGAATTCAGTCTAGCTGTCACTCTTGAGAGCTGATTATAAATACGGGCCTTAGAGGCCTTCCTTCAAAGCTAAAAATTTGTTTAACCCCCAAAAAGTCCTATCACTGTGTAAATGTGACATCTTAAAGGCGTTGCCATCTCAAAGGAACCTTCAGGAGTATAAATGACATAATTTCCTGAATGTGACGTAGAAATATCCCTGCCATATCCGCAGTATCTGTCTCGTGCATTACTCTGATCGTCGTCGTACATTTTGTATTTTTTGCACTATGGTCTGTGTTGCCAGGGTCTTAAGATGCACTACTAAGTGTTTTTTTAAGAAATGTAAAGACGCAAAAAACTTAAGAAGGTTGTGGGTTTTCTTTCTACGGGAGAACGCAAAGTTGACATTTATAAAATAATTTACTTAACTAACTAAAAACGGTAGGAACGTAGAATTGTGTGTCCAGAAATAGGATTCCGTTCCGTGCTTCGGAGTGCACGCTAAGTCGTCGGTGGCGGAAGTTATCTACGATAGGTTACTTTATTACATAAGCTATTTTAGAGGCCTATTAGCCGAGCTATTTAAAGGTTTTAATACTCTGACACAAGAGTCGTGCGTCATCTTGAAAAACTCACTTCAAAAGAAGAATTTTTGTGCCTATAAATTAAGAACATTCCCTGCTGGGCTGGACAGGGAGTGATAGAAAAACATAGAATGTGCCAGCTGCATCTCCTCCTGTGCATGCTGTAAAAATCAGTTAAGGGAATCGAGGGTTTCAGTGTATTGCAATTTAGGCGATGGGCTGACAACCTGTCACTATAGCAATATACATAACCACCTGTATAATAAATAACCCTCAAAACTTGTCAGACGTGGCGGAATTACCTTTATTTAGGTCGTTTTTTCTCTGCCTACCCCAATATAAGGATAAAGGCGTGATTTTATGTATATATGTTATGTAAATTAAGAACATCTGGCAACCCTGACTAGCACTCCTTTACGGAAAAAGATAAAACTTCGATATTGATATTTGCGGGCTTCCACACTCTATTTCACACTCTTCGGTCTTTTGAAAATTGTCCCGGGACATTCTTACAAGAAATATGTTCAAGGGGTGGAAAGGAACAGATAGGGAGTGTTTGTAAACGTGTGAATAGCGGCAAATTGGTCTGGATATTACGCTACGTGGAGCGAAAGAATGATAGGTTTGTGCCTAAAATGTTTAGTAATAAAAATTCGTTCGAAAAAACTTATGGTCAAAAGAAAGTAAGGAAATGTTTGGGCGCATTTTGCAGGCCAAAGAGCATTCGCAGATATTCAAATAAGCCTACAGCGTGGCAGTATCTGCAGGCACTCGTTACGCTTGTAGCAGAGATCTATGGGTACAATCCAAAGCGCCTGGTCGACACCAGTAAGCCTAAGGCTCGTATTTATAATCAGCTCTCAAGAGTGACAGCGAGTTTGAGTTCTTATCAGAAATGTCATTTCAGTACAAAACGACCTGTCAAATCCGCACTTAATATCGCTCTCAATCTTGAGAGCGTTTTATAAATACGACCCTAAGAGCACCCTCGCGCAGCACTCAGCGTGCATAACGCTGCGGTCGTTGTAACAAACCTACCGCATGTTGCAGGCCAAATGGAATTCGCAGTTAATGAAATAAACCAGAAACAAACTTACAGCGTTGCAGTATCGGCAGGCACTCGTTTAGGCGCATGCAGCAGCGCTCTATGTGCGCAGTCCGCAGCGCCAGGTCTACACGAACACGCCCAGGGGCACCCACGCGCAGCACTCAGCGTGCATAATGCTGCTGTCAGCAGCAGCAGAGTGCGCAGCATCGTCAAAGTGGTTAGGTCATTTTTGAGAGCTGCAACAAGAGAAAAGTGAATTTATTTAGGTATTATCATGAAGGTTCATTGGGTCGCAGTCAACTCGAAAAGAAGAAGAAGTCATTAACTATCTACAAACTTAAAATATTTCTGCAATAAGAAAGCGGCGGTTAAAAAAAGTATCGCTGGTGGCCAAAACCAGGAAGTTGATAAACCCATAATCTCTAATAGCTCAGTTTAAAGTTACATTCTGAAACATATGTCCGAACCATCATAACATCATAGACATGTAACGATAAACAGTAGTTAGCCATAAGTGCACTCGAGATTGGGCGGGATTCGAACCCGCACTTAGCTTATCTGCTGCCTGCTGCGTGCGTGCCCACGAAGATAGCGAGAGCGAGATGTAGCGACTAGCAACTGAATCAAACAAAAATATAGAGACACGGAAGTGCGTAGGCCAAGTCGAACGTAAATATGAAATAAAGAAAGTAAAAAACAAATAAAAAATTTGAAAATTTCAATTATCTAATTATCAAGGTTCATGAGAAACAGCCTCCGAAACATTATCTACAAAAACAAGCATAAAATCATGGTTTTTGTATGGGAGCCCCCCTTAATATATATTATATTTTGTTTTTTAGTATTTGGTGTTATAGCGGCAACAGAAATACATCATCTGTGAAAATTTTAACTGTATCACTATCACGGTTCATGAGATATAGCCTGGTGATAGGCGGACAGACGGACGGACAGACAGCGAAGTCTCAGTACTAGGGTCTCGTTTTTCAGATGACTTCAATATACTCGCTCGTACGTTCCCTACTTTAAGGGTCTATGTGCTCGCGGCAACTGTCCCTTTCAAACCAATGACAGAATGCGCGCTCTGTCCTTTTCTAGCATGGGGCTGTTTCAAGCCGATTTCATATATTTTTGCATATATCTCAATGTATACAAAAAGTATTGAAAAACAGAGTTGATTATGATGTTCTTCATAATTATACGGTGATTTCGATATAACATTTGCTGTTTCTAAGCTCATAGAAATGTCACAGTTGTTCAAATTCGGCATTGAGACGCCAGATTTTCATGATATTTCTGATGATTTCCTGGTGTAATCATAGTATTTTTAGATTATATCTATGAATCTAGTTGTTCTCCATATTTTAGAGAAGCTAACCATATATAGATTTATTGAAAATTCAACTATTAACTATACTAACAAAGTCAAATGCCGGACCGTGTTTAGCCCGATTTAGAGTACTTCCCTCCTTAATAGCTAAAGAATTTAAAATTTATTAAATACATTACATACATAAAATCACGACTTAAATCGGGGTAGACAGCGAGTCAACGTCAGTTGAAGCCGATTTTTCACCGCGTTTAACAGTTTTGAAGGGATATTTTAGATAATAGGACTGTGTGGACTTGTTGTCAGCATGATGATGATGATGATGAAGTCCCTGTCCCTCATCAGGGACAGGCCCGTATTTATAAACAGCTCTCAAGTGTGACAGCGATTTTGAGTTCGTATCAGAAATGTCATTTCAGTACAAAACGACCTGTCAAATCCACACTCAATATTGATCTCAATCTTGAGATCGCTTTATAAATACGAGCTATAGGGCTCGAAGAATTGACTTCCACTGCTCTCGATCTTGCGCGGTCAATTTCGTCTTAAAAATTTTGTAGACCGACTTATTTATTTATTTATCATTATATGGCTGTCATTATATGCTGTGAGGACAGTTCAGCTGCTGGTTGTGGCTTACGGACGACGTAGAGCAATTAGTAGTAGTAACAGTGTCCTCCGAAGCACGGAAGCAGCTAGTACATACTGTAGAAAATAAAATCCCGGTCTTCGGTTTCAGACTGTCTTCCTTTTATTCAGTCGCAAAAAACCCTCAGTCAAAGTCTGTCTCTGTCATGTCATAGAGTCCTAGTCAGCCAGTCAGCGTCGTTGGTCAAAAAGGTCGCAACATCCCTTCAAAGTGTAGAAAATAAAACCCCGGTCTTCGGTTTTAGACTGTCTTCCTTTTATTCAGTCGCAAAAAACCCTCAGTCAAAGTCTGTCTCTGTCATGTCATAGAGTCCTAGTCAGCCAGTCAGCGTCGTTGGTCCAAAAGGTCGCAACACATACTATATTTTTTTTAACAGTCTTCTATCTTTGAAATAGGGTCTAATTAACGACTTAACTCCATGGTTAACTCTATAAAACGTTCAATGAGGAGCCAAACTAAAAGCTAAATACAGATGGCGCTCTGGGCGACTGTACCTTATTTCGTGTCAATGTCACAAGTGTATTGCGATTTTATCAGTTTTTTTTAACATAAACGATATTTTTTTCAATATAATCACTTTCTTTGTAATGCGCTGAACACATTCAACTTGCATCACTTGCATTGAAGTTTTTAATACGTAATTTTTTTTCCCACTGTCTCTCACTGTTTTCTTTATTTGTAATCTTTGGAAAACAAATGAGTTCCCCTATTTTTGCAATTAAATGCACTGCATTGTGGCATTTACCGATAATATTCTAAAAATATTCAATTTGTTTACAAAAGTTGGTACAATTTGACAGTTCTCAAGGTACAGTCGCCCATGCGACACCTAGCGGGAGAAAAAGGCAGTTTTCCTCCTCATTGTAGTAATGCAATAAAAAAAATCAGTTGATTGATCGGTTCGATCACCAGCCGGCATTGAATATCGAGTACCCGGGTTCGATGCCCGGGAGAGCCAATTGATTTGACCCACAGTCAACTGGGTGTTATAATTTTACTGTCTTTTATTGAATGTTGGTCTCTGTACATCGTAAAAATTTATAGAATTTACCAGCTTCTTCTCTTCCAAAAGTTAGTAAAGATACCCTAAGATTTCGCTATCCTACTAATATAAATGTGAGAGTTTGGATGTTTGTTACTCAATCACGCTTCAACCACTGGAAGGATCTGGATGATACTTGGTACACATAAGTAATAATACGCTATTTGACTACTAGTCAAATCAGCAACTTTTTATGAAATGTCAAATACAGGCTTATGACGTCACTGGCTTGTAAATATTGACTACTCAAATCAATAACTTCTATATTTTTAACTCGATTATTAAATCTAAATGTGCATTTTTTTTTTCAAACGATGAATGAGATTCACAGCGTTTTAGCCATCAGTTTTATAGTATAAACATTTTGATTTTTTTAGCCACCCAGTCAACATGCCTAATGATATGAGTTTATTTCTCTCTCTTGTCGTGTGGGTTTGGTAGGAGTCGATCGACCCAATGAACGCTTGTGTCAGAGTTTTGAAACCGCCTAATATATCAGCTAATAGGCCTCTGATATGGTTTGTGTAACGACCACTATCAAAATCTTTATATCTAAGTGGAAGTGGACTTGTGTGTTGCGCAATGGGCCTACAAAATAAGTCGTAAAATCAGTTTGATCTTTAAACCACAAGAACCTTTATTGGATGAAAATAAAAGTTTAAGGTTCCCACCATAAAAATTATATTCATAACGCTCTCTAATTAGTGATCAACAAATAATTCCTCAAACCAACCGTGGCACATCGTAAATCATTGCCTTTGCCTCTAAATTAAAAAAAGAAGTGCTTCCAGCCAGCTTCCTAACCCGCTTTCGAAAGAAAAAAGCATTGAGCTGTCAAACGCCATTGTTCGAAATTCAAACTTGAATTCACACCTCGTGCGCTTTTGTGTTTTTATTTTTATTTTAGGGTTCGTTCAGCTAAAACTGGGCCGATTAAAAACGCTGGACTCTGAACTTCCGAGTTTTGAACTTTTGAATCGCATTTAACACTTTTTTGTTTACCTCATTTTATTATCTTTAGGCGATGGGCTGACAACCTGTCACTATAGTAATATATAGGTACAGATCTATCTGGAATAATCCTCAAAACTTGTCAGACGTGGCGGAACGACCTTTGTTTAGGTCGTTTACGCTCTGCCTACCCCATAAGGGATAAATGCGTAATTATATGTATGTAGTATGTATCATTTTATTAAAATTTTACCTAACGGGAATAAATAGGTCTTATTTAAAAGCTCATGTCTGCGTACTGTGTAGAATTCGGAATAGAGAATCTTTTTTATTAACAAAAACAATTTATTTTACAACAAAATAATTTTTTATCATAGTGATCAAATCAACAAATCATAGGTGTGATACGGAACCATCCAACTTTCCTCGTGACACACTCTTGCACGACTGTTAACCAGCTATGCTCGGCAGGATTCCTTTGACCAATTTGAAAAAGCCAAATTTGACAGTTCAATTAAAAACTACGACAAGTGATTTTCCGAGATGCTGTTTGTTTGTTCTACAATGCAGAATGTGGGCCAGAAGATTTTGTATGGTTGTAATTTTTTTCTTGTTGCGAAAGTGACGTTTAAATCAAATGTTGTAGCCCAATAACAAAGTCAACAATTGGATTGTTGGGTTTTTGTATGGAACGCCATTGTGTATTTATTATTCTTGTATGGTGAAAGCTACCGAAGTGCGCAAAAGACACAATGTGGGTATTATATGGTAGATTTTGGGTATAATATTGGAAAGGGTAAACTCGAAAAGAATTAGTTTTTTTCGGATAGATAGGTAGAATTGGTTACATTATTGACCACTTTTGACAAGAGTAAGTTGTCATATGGCTGCATTTTTGAAAATCCTACACAAGGTACAAAGGTCTAGTTTTATTTACTTCTAAGTACTTCCTAAAGAATTTCTAACCGAACCTACTGAACCCAATCTAAAAAATAAATCATTCAAAATAATACGCTTAAAAGATTATTTTTTAAATTATTATTCAAAAAGGCGCGAACAATGTGGAACCCGCCTTTTTAACCACTTGAGCCGGCAAAGGATCGAAACCCTTTCAGCCACAGACGGCAAAGGAGCTAAATTGTACAGCCAACATTTTAAATTAAAATACCGTTCGGAAATAGACTTTGGAGTATTATTGATTTTTGAATATTTTAAGGGAGGTGGTGTGAAAGATTTACACACTATTGATGATTTTATTATGAACTCAAACTGAAGTGCACCTTCGCTCACATCAATTTCTAATTTCAGGGATAGGAAAATTATGAATTTGACCAAAATCAGTAGAGACTAGAGAGCAATTAATTAATTAATGACTATTTACACACATCCGACATCAGATCATCTTACTGTGATCAGCAAACAATTTACTAACCAAATTCCCGCCAAAAATCAAATTACAGATCCCATGGATCACATTGGCCCACTGCCTAAACCACGAAAGCAAATTATCAGCATATCAGTGTATCCTAAGTTAAAAGGCAATTTAGGATGGCTACTAGCTAAAGTAAAGTCATTATTTTGCTGCATTAGACTATTTAACTACACAAACAAAACCTTTCTGACTTTTCTGCCCTCGTGTGGAACCAGTAAACTTGACAGTCGGTATATGTGACTATATCTTATGGTATATTGGCCTCGATTCGTAAACAGCTTCAACTTAACTAATTTAAGTTTAGTCCTGTCACTTTCTGAAATTTGAACAAAATGAGACAGCAACAAAACAGCTGATTATAATTGTGTCAAACTGACGTATAACGCTCAAAATAAGTCAAATTAAGTTGTGATGTGAAAGGGTCCCGACTTAAATGCGTTTCGTTTCGTGCATTCGATCTATGTGACAGATTTATAATAAGTCCGTCTGTACTGCCATCCTTTTCTGTTCGCTCGAGATTGAAAGTGACAGGACTAAACTTAAATAAGTTATGTTGGTTCTGTAACCGAATCGGCAGCAATAGGTATGTACATATATATCGTTTCACTGTCAGTATTATCCGCATAGAAGAGGGATACAATCAGTGTCTGTCATTCATTGTATTAGCAAGGGACAGTTGCGTGCACGATGGGAAACACAGACGCTTTTCTACTGTAGTTTCCTCGTTGTTATATTCAATAGTAGGTTAAAAACCAATTTTTTTTTTCATTCATCCATTATAGGATAGGCAAAGGAACAGAGCCATACAGCCTCGTCTGATTTTTTAAAACTTACAGTTGCGAAAGAGTTAAAAAAATTATTTAATATATCAGGCAGGATGATGTCATGCTATCTGACAAGACAAATAAAGGTTTAACGTATCTAGGAAATGGCTGGACGACGAAAATTATGTGGTTCCATTCCACACGATCTTCACCGTGAGCGTCGGGTAGACGTTATGAAATTCGAAAACCGATTCACCGCGGGAATATATCTGATAATTACGTTCTATCTCTTACTAGCGGACCCGGCAGACTTCGTCCAGCCCAGAAAAACAACTTTTCCCGTGGGAATGACATACTTTCCCGTGGTAAAAGTCAGTTAAAAACCTTCCTCATGAATCACTCTATTTATTAAAAAAAAAACGCATCAAAATCCGTAGCCTAGTTTTAAAGATCTAAGCATACATACATACAGACAGAGGGAAGCGACTTTGTTTTATACTATGTATAAGGAGGATGACCTGAAATTTATGTTAAAGCTTTTGCACATGAGTGTACCTGGCGCGTGTCGGCCGTCCGTCCAAGTTAGCGCCCTCCGCATTCAATTACTGGGCAATTTGTGAGCCGCGGCCGACTTGGCGGTTCGCACACCCTGACCAAACCTGACAGAGATGTATTCTGATAGATATCTCCATGGCATGGTCAATCACAGTCAATCAATCCTTCTGAAAGCTAGTTATTGCTAAATGCGAAAGTTTTGATGTGTGTTACTCAATCACGCTTCAACCAATTGGGATAAAACTTGGCACATTTTTATAGGGGGTAGGGGTCCCAGTTTTTGTTTTGCCTTAGGGCCTTTGGGCCCTTGGTCACCAAGCTACGCCTGCATACACCGCGGGAAAACCTTTATTTTCACGGGAAAACTCATTTAACGCGGGTAAAACTGCGGGCGGAAAGCCAGTTTCAAATACATACATACATACATAAAATCACGCCTTTATCCCTAATGGGGTAGGCAGAGCGAAAACGACCCAAAGGTTTTTCCGCCACGTCTGACAAGTTTTGAGGGTTATTAAAAATGATTATGTATATTGCTATAGTGATGGGTTGTCAGGCCATCGCCTAAGTTGCAATACACTGAAACCCTCAAATCCCTTAGCTGGTTTTTACAGCATGCCCGGGAGGAGATGCAGCTGGCACATTCTATGTTTTTCTATCACTCCCAGTCCAGCATGGAAGTATAATGGAATGGAAATATAGTTTTAAATAAGTCCCATTCTATTTAGCGAAATATCATGTTTTTGAAATTATTGGTATCATTTGGGACTACATGTGGAAAGATTGAGCAGATACCTAAATATCCTGTTAAATCCTAATTAATCTATGCACCTATTGTGCCCGGTTGCTCAACGCTTCGTAATCCATCTTCATCATGTCACAACTTATCTCGAAGCTGATGATACGAGCACAGATAATATATGGCAGGTTTAGGTTTAAATCTTATAAGCCTGTGAAAGAGGGTCATTGTGCGACTAAGCCATTTTTTAAATATACTACCGTTTTGCACGTATGATAATGATAAGGGATAAGGGATACTTCCATGCTGGACTGGGAGTGATAGAAAAACATAGAATGTGCCAGCTGCATCTCCTCCCGTGCATGCTGTAAAAACCAGCTAAGGGAATCGAGGGTTTCAGTGTATTGCAATTTAGGCGATGGGCTGACAACCCGTCACTATAGCATCATCAATCATCATCTGTATTAGCCCTCGAAACTTGTCAGACGTGGCGGAACAACCTATGTTTAGGTCGTTTTTGCTTTGCCTACCCCATTAGGGATAAAAGCGTGATTTTATGTATGTATGTAAATGTAGAGATAGATTTCGATGGTGTATCAAAGTAATACACATTATGATTCAAAATCAAATTGATTAATTAATATTCTCAGTTTACTCAGTTATGCTCGTGACGTCTAATTAATTGGGCGGAAGTTAAATTGAATCTGTGCTCGACTGTACAGTGTGGGGCCATAAATAATGACATCGGATTAGTTCAGTTTTGTCTGTTCTGTTCTGTATCTTTCAAAGTATCGGTGGATCAGTATTATTAACGGCCCCGTGTTGTAGGTACCTCGTAAGGGGCATGGCATTTAGGAAGCGGTGCGGTGCCGGTGCCGGCGCGCCGATTTTGTATGTAATTTACGTCTGCGCAGCGCAGCTTGATTTGAAGTTTCTATACAAAAACGACGCAACGGCGACGCACCGGCACCGCACCGCTTCCTATTTGCCATGCCCCTTAGAGACATAATAGTTGTAAGTTAATTCTTTGTAGATTTTTTTTGGAGCAAAATATAAAGGATGATGCTCAATTTTGTATGACAAAAGACTAAGGCTCGTATTTATAAAGCGGTCTCAAGATTTAGAGCAATATTAAGTATGGATATGAAAGGTCACTTTGTACTGAAATGACATTTCTGATACGAACTCAAACTCGCTATCATTCTCAAGTGCTGATCATAAATACGCACTTAAGTTCTGGCCGGATGGAAAACTCCTTCAGCGCTTTCCAGGCATTACTCTGTGTTTTGAATAGGTATGAGCAGACATCACTGGTAATCGATTCGTTCGTATGCGCAAAACATCACTAAGGCCCGTATTTATAATCAGCTCTCGAGAGTGACAGCGAGTTTGAGTTCGTATCAGAAATGTCATTCCAGTACAAAATTACCTGTCAATATTGCTCTCAATCTTGAGATCGCTTTATAAATACGAGCCTTAATCTTGACCAAAATGGCCACCTGCTGTTGTCTATCCTGAGAGAACAGAAAGGGACGGCGACAATTTTGGTTAAGATTTAAGTCATGCTCTCCACGACTTCTTTGATGAAAAATAATCATAAAATGTACTTACCTGTATCTACTTGTAAATATCCACATCCACATACTAACAAATAACATGTCATACCCACTTATCTACTTCATGAAAACATTTTAATGTTATCTCTAGATAGTAACAATAAGCACTAAAGATTTGTATTGTATTTGTTAATAATTATAATAAGCTCTCTCAAATATTGCTATAAGTACCCTATTAAAAGGGGTGTCATATGTTGGACCTAACGTATTATAACATCTTTATGTACCATGTGATTCGCAATAAAAATATATCTCTTTCCAAGGAAGTACAATATTAACGGCCCCGTACTGTATTATAATTCCGCCGGAAGATGGCGAATGTTTTTATTCAATTTGGGAAGTTTTTGCAACAGATAATTTTGTTCTAAAGTCTACGACAGAGATTGTAAATGCCGCTGTGTTTAGTAGTCTAAAGCTTGGGCTCTCGATCCGCAGGTCCTGGATTCGATTTCTGCAGGGGACAAAAAAAATATCACGTGTTTAACATTTTCTATTATTTTGAAATAGGGCGCTTTTCCACTAGACGGCACGTCAACGGCAACGGCGACGGCACGGCGACGATCACGTGCTATGGGAATCGATGACATGCCGTGCCGGCAAGTGGAAAAGCGTGTCATATAATTTCATTGATTTTCATACATTATCTCACCTACGATATCGTCGACGGTACCGTGCTGTCGCCGTTGCCGTTGACGTGCCGCCGTCTAGTGGAAAAGCGCCCAACCTTACCTCCCTTGCTTATCATACATACATACATAAAATCACGCCTTTATCCCTAATGGGGTAGGCAGAGCGATAACGACCGAAAGGTCATTCCTTACCACTCGTACCGAAATAAGTTGTCCCGCGTGAAATAAGGATTATTTGACAGTAAGGTTCGTATTTATAAAGCCATCTCAAGATTGAGAGCAATATTGAGTGCGGATTTGACAGGTCATTTTGTATTGGAATGACGTTTCTGATACAAACTCAAACTCGCTGTCACTCTTGGGAGCTGATTATAAATACGGGCCTAAAAAAATATGTGCAGATCAAAGTTACATAACCTAACCAAACTGGGGAAACACTCACAAAGTGATAAATTAACAAATATTAATTTTGTGATGCCCCGCTCGGAATCGAACACAGGACCTCCGGGCCGAGAGCCCATGGCTGGGACCATGTTAAATTACGTCCAAACTTTCACATACATACATATAGTCACGCCTTTATCCCTAATGGGGTAGGCAGAGCGTCAACGACCCAAACAAAGGTCGTTTCGCCACGTCTGACAAGTTTTGAGGGTTGTTTAAGATAGATATGTATATTGCTGTAGTGACAGGTTGTCAGCCCATCGCCTAAATTACAATATACTGAGACCTCAGATCCCTTTGCTGGTTTTTACAGCATGCCCGGGAGGAGATGCAGCTGGCACATTCTATGTTTTTCTATCGCTCCCAGTCCAGCATGGAAGAAACTTTCAC
>JARACY010006195.1:0-18299 GCA_029255725.1 Scrobipalpa atriplicella
TTCAAATTCGCGGTAAATGTGTTCCTTTGCGGGTTTCGAGTTTTGAGTGACGTTTTATTATTTTTTTTAATTCTTTTGAGCTGAGAAGTGATTTATTCTGCCCCATGTTTGGATTATGTGTTCCGTTATCAAAACTGTGCTTATTATGATGGGTTTTTGCATGGTTTATGTTATTTATAATAATAATTCTAATTACTAACTTACTTAAAATGTACTTACAAATATGCAAAGATTAAATAAGAATGAATAGCAAAAGAACATCATTGGCCATGATTCGGCGTAAACCACCATGATACCTACATCCGTCATTTTCCGTCTTGAGCAAACAAAAAAGGATGGCAGTATAGACGGACTTATACTTATACTTACATGCTAATGTCATTTCGTCGATTTGACATTTGCATCCGACGGCAATAAGACAGCGCCTAATGAGAATCTACACCTATCGCTCACTCGCGTATCTCTTATTATTCTTTTTGGAATAGAAATGTCTTGTTTTTACAACATATTTTTTTTTCTGTTTTCAGACTGAAGTACAAGACTAAATAGATTCCTAATTATGTATAGCCACACCCTATGGTCAACTATTTTCTTATACAATATTTTGTCTCACAGATTGCTTTCTCTGCCCTCGTGGCCTACGCCTCAGTCAGCGCTATCCCGGCCTCCCACGCACGGGAAATCAACGCTAGTGGCTCACAGGTAAATAACAACATGGGAGTGAAACAATTGCAAGGCTCCTCGTCTTTAACTTCTTAGTATAATTAGATTGTTATCTTAAACGGGATTATTAACGCGATTATGTTTATTGATATTCGTCTGTTTTCACTCTACCATCTCCCTTGACCGATCCATTCGGACTGTATGTTCAGTTCAGAATGGACTAATCTATATATCATATTGATCGCTTATTCACCTTTGCACTCATACGATAATTAATATCACTATAATATCTTTTCTGTCATCTTCGTCTAAAAATCCGTCGCACAGCAATAATCGTTCGGAAATTAGGTACTTATTCACCATGAAGATTTTTCAAGGAACGCCATTTGAGCACTGAGCCCTTTGTTCGGTTCTTTGCATCCAGTAATTCCATCATCTTCATCATGTTATCATATTCCGCATCGTCCTTCGTTTCATCTGGCAGGAGCATGTTTTGTCCTTGGTTTCAAAAAGTATAAGTTCCAGGACTGGGTGTCGTTTGTATCGCTATTTATTGCTATTTGTCTGCATCATTCCAGAATATTCGGTCAATGAGACATACAGAAATGACAGGAGGGCCGGGAAGACACGGGAAGGCCAGGTAGAACAAGATTGCCGAGGGGAACAGGAGCCCCAGGATCGCCAGGAGCGCCGGGAGCAGCAGGAGGGCCGGGGTGCGCCGGGAGGGCCCGGGGAAATGGGAGGGCCAGGGGGTGCGGGAGGACATGGGGGGGATGGAGGGCCTGGTGGGGCAGGAGGACCTGGGTGGATGGGATGTCCCGGTTTTGTGGGAGGGGTGGGAGGGTCAGGGATGAGATTGCCAAGAGGAGCAGCACCCGGCGGATTGCCAGGAACGCAGGGAGCACCGGGGGGGCCGGGAGCAGCGGGAGGGCCAGGACTGCCAGGAGGGCCAGGACAGGCGGGAGGGCCCGGGGGTGCGGGAGGGGATGGGGGTGATGGGGGGCCTGGTGGGTCAGGAGGGCACGGGGGAGTGGGAGGTCCTGGAGTTGAGGGAGGGCCGGGAGCGCCGGGAGGGGCCGGTGGTACGGGAGGGCATGGGGGGCCTGGAGCTCCTGGAGGGGCGGGAGGACAAGGGGGTTTGGGAGGTCCCGGGGTTGGAGGAGGGGCGGAGGGCCAGGAGGGCAAGGAGGTGCGGCAGGATATGGGGGGACGGGAGCTCCTGGAGGGGCAGGAGGGGCCGGGGCGGCGGGAGGTCCCGGGACTGGGACAGGGTTTGGAGGACCGGGAGGGGCTGGGGGTGCGGGTGCTGCCGGTGGTTCAGGAGCGCCCGGGGGGACGGGAGGGGTCTCGGAGGGCCGGGAGGACCCGGGGGAGGCAAGGGCACGGGGGAGGAGGGGGTTACGGGGGGGATGGAGGGCGCGCGGGTTCGGGTGCTCCCTCGGGGTCGGGTGGACCGGGGGGGACCGGAGGGTCGGGATCCAGAGCGTGGGGTATGCCGGGAGGGCAGGGAGCGACGGGAATGCAGGGTGGGGCAGGAGGGGCGGGGGGTTGGGGGGGTGCGGGAGGAGAGTGAGGTCATCCCTTAGGATGAATGCTTTGTTAGTTATGTAGGTATGTTGTAATATTTTTTGAATAATTTGTTCATTATAATATTTATTTTTACTTGTTAAGTTTAAACTTAAGATACTGTGTAATATGATTGTATCACTGAATTTAAAATTATTAACATTTGTATCTTTTGGATATGTGTTCCTAATTATTAATTAATTATAAGATTGCATAAAATCTGTCAAATTAATTATAATTATTTTTCATATTTACATTGCAATTTTAGGCGCTATACACTTGTTCTTTATCATGTATTGTGTTATATTTATACGCGTTCGGTACCGTGTTGCTTAGTGAATAAATTATATTTCATTTAATTTAGTTTTTTTTTCTTGAAGGTTTATTTATTTATTTAATAAGGTTCTAGCATCGTTAGTTAATAATATCTGAATTACTATATCAAAAGCACAAAATATAGGTAACATTTTATTATGGAATAGAAAAATAAAAATAATGTAAGTAAATGTTTAATATATTATACCGGGTGTAAGGGACAGCTTCCCAATAGGGGTTGCTCAATCAACGAAACTGAACAACTTCCACCAGGAATTTCTTTCTGGGGATGAAAAAACATTTTGACGTTCCCATATGTACAAAATGACCACCTCGATCAGACAATTTGTATAGAAACCAAAAACAATTTTCATTTCCTGAAAGAATTTCCAGGTGATTCTCGCCTATCAGTTTGCGGGAAGCTGTCCCTTACACCCCGTATGTGGCGCTGCTTTTTCGGACAGGACGACGTCTGCCATGTCCGCTAGTGTTCTTATATTATATAAAATATCTCGCTTCCGTAGGTTTGCTTTAAGACATATTTATACCTTCTGGGAGTCAAAAAATTAACTGACCATTTAGGGTTTTAATATCTACCCATGAAACTGATCAAATAGGAACATAGGTCGAAATATGAATAAAGAAATTGAGCCTCCCATACAAAATTATTCGAGCAGCTGGCACCATTTTTATGGGAGACGCAGTTTTTTTTTTTTGCTTTCCTTGAGTTGTTCAGTTTCATAGGTCATACCCTAGGTTTCACACCCTGTAGAAATAAGCTAGCCTTTTGTGTTGTTTTTCTGTTTATTTTATTGGTTGCAATCAAATGTTAATTAATAAAAATAAATATTGTCTTACGTCTGCCCAGGCTCCTCGTGATATCACCGAGCACCACGCGCGCGCCTCTGAAGCCGTCGTCCAGAGTGACAAAGAGGCCCGCTTGCAGGTGAGTCCTAAAACGCGGTATTGAAGTTTTTTTGACGTTGCGTAAGTACAATTGTAATTTGACTATTAGCCAGCCTACATAAAAAAAAATATTTGATTACTTTTCTCAAGTTTTAAAATGTTAATAACTTGCGAAGGAGTGAGGACCTCTGGTGATTTCTTCTGATGTGAAACGCCCTTTTCAGGCACAAGACTCTCACACAAAATAATTACAAATTAATCATTAACATTAACCTAAGCTGTGTGAAACGAATAAACGAATTTATTTATTTATTTAATAGGTCATCGAGGCTGCCCATAACATCAACGAGGTCCATGCGCGTGCCTCCGAAGCAGTCGCCCAGCGTCACACAGAGGCTATCCGTCAGGTGAGTCCTAAAACGCGGTATTGAAGTATTTCCGCCACGTTGTATAAGCGATAAACAACAATAAACAATGAACAATGCGACACCGCCCGTGCCATCAACGAAGATTACGCGCACGTCTCCGAAGCCGTTGTCCAGCGTCACACAGAGGCCGTCCGTCAGGTGAGTCCTAAAATGCGGTATTGAAGTATTTCCGCCACGTTGTATAAGCGATAAACAACAATAAACAATAATAAACAATAAACAATGCGACACCGCCCGTGATATCAACGAAGATTACGCGCCCGCTACCGAAGCTGTCGTCCAGCGTTACACAACAGGTGAGTCCTAAAACGCGGTATTAGAGCGGCCACACATAAACAAAACACGTCACGACGTTGATCGTCAAGTCGTCTTGTCGTGGCTATTCAAATCAGTAAAAATCCCCATCACCACGTTGTCGACGTCTAGCGTTACGTCAAAGAAAATTGGTTGCGTCAACTTTGCGATCCCGACAACAGCAGCAACCAGTAGAATACGTCTAAATTATAGTCCATTTTTCAATAATTGCTACAGTAATCCGGCCAGCATAGTGTCGATGACGACAGAAAGTTCCGAATTGCCGTTCAACGAGCCTACCTACAACCTTTGCCCTTCAATTTATTACTTATTTTTAAATAAACCTGGTAAATTCACCAGGCAGATTCTGGATATTAACAAGGAACAAGCCCATTTTAACCGTATTTCTAGATCAGAATTGTGATGTGATGCTAATGTTTTATCTGCTTATTAAACTAAATTCATGATCCTTCTAATCCCAATAGGCCGCGGAAACCAACCATGATCTCGACGAGAACGCTTACTGGAAAGGCGTTTCCGCTTCCCAGCTACGTCGCCGTCGCCCAGTTGAAATTGCAAGCCGTCGCGCTTAGCGGAGCCGCCACAGCCGTCGCTGGTAAAGCCTTCGTTGCCCCCCCATTGCCATTACTTTTTACATTACTTGTAAATGCCATTACAAATTACGCCCAACCATGTCACCAACCTAATAAAGAACACTTTTCTCAAACATGCATGAAAATTGTCTTATTCCTTATGCAAAATCAATACGCAACACTGAGGCTGTACGCCATAGATTTTTTATTTGTGTATATTTCCTTGCATAAATTTGAGAAAAGCACTATGTAAGCCTCGGCGGAAATAGCAATTGCCTGACTGGTATTATTGAAGTCCTCGCCTGCGGCTCGGACTTCAATCCGTACTCGTCCGTCAATTGCTGGTTTTCCATGCCTCGACAACAATGTACTATTATTTATGTGTAATAAACACGTTATTAAATATGTAGGTACATAAGATACCTAATACCTACGTAAGCTATATTTTGTGTTTCATCTTTAAAAGTTATCGTCTCAATTTCAACTGTAGCGCCTCATAATATGCTAAACCAAGAGAATTTTATCTAAAAACTCTCTTTTGTCAATAGGTGTACCCTAATCCTTTTAGCTACACAGGTAGTCTCCACGCACGAGTGAATTTCGCCTAAAACCCACTTTGTCCCCGCCGCCGAGCTAAGTGCGCTGTCAAAACTTGTTCTCCTAAGCTATTCCTTTTTGATTTACGACCTCGATATGTCAATTTAACGTCAGTCAGTATGATTTATATGGTCATTTGCGCAATCTTACATGTTGGAATGAAAATGTAGGTAGCACACGTAGTATACGTAGGTACATTCTAGCATGCCATCTTAATTAAGGCGAGTAACGTCAGTTTGACAGGTTTATAATCAGATGTTGTGTTGCTGTCTCTATTTTATTAAAATTTTAGAAAGTGACAGAACCAAACTTAAATAAGTTAAGGCGTGTGTGCAACCGAATCGGCAGCAATGTCTGACTTAAAAATACTAACCCATCGTTTTCACTGTTTCTATTAATACTGCAATATGTAGCGTTTTTTTAAACCTGAAAATACACAGGGAAAGGATTATATTGGGCTCAATTCTAGATGCCAGGTCTTAAATTTAAGTTTACCTGTGACTTTCAGAATAAAAAGATTGAAAAAGAACAGAATATTTATTATGTACGGTTTTCGATTATAATCCATGATTTTACGCATTATAATTATCAAATATAGCCGCCATGTCTTAAAATACAATGGAAATATGCAAATGCGCGCCAAAATCTTGCGGAAAAAGCGTATAAGTCCTTTTTCAATATTATTATTTTAAGTGACAGGTAGATTTTAATTTTAGCTTTAGCCGGTAGTATTAAGAATTGAGCCGTTTATATTTTATACGTGTTAAAAATATTTCTCTTTATTCAGAAAACGTTTCCATTTTCCAACCGATAAAGCAAAACATTTTCATTTATACTCGGAAAATATTCCGACCTCAACAACAAACTTTTCATTCGGTCATTACGTCATTGGCCATCGTTACCTTTTTAACTCTGAAAATAAAATAAATTAATAACACCTACAAAAACAGCAGGTTATTTTCTGAGTGCGTAAAAGAATACGAGTGTGAAGCTAAATGGTATATTCCATTAGTGTCATAATAACAGAACGACCAAGTGCGAGTCGGACTCTGTTCTCCTTGTCTTGTCTTGTCTTGTCTAGCCGTTAGTGTCCCACTGCTGCCTCTCTCGGGTCTCTCCACAATTCTCTATCCTATATACCATACCGGGTGTAAGGGACAGCGTACCAAATATACACAAGGGGTTGCTCAGCCAACGAAACTGAACAACTTTCACCAGGAAATTCTTTCAAAAAATGAAAAAAATGGCTTTTCTATACAAATTATGTGATCGAGGAGGTCACTTTATATGGGAAAGCCAATTTTTTATTTCCTGTAAGAATTTCCTGGTGAAAGTTGTGACTGAGCAACCCTATCAGTATTCGGTACGCTCCCTTACACCCCGCAGAGCAGAGAAACGATAAATTAAAAGACTAATATCACTTCATAATAAATATGTTTGACAGAGTTGACATAGTTTGACATAATAAATATATTTGACAGACTTGGTCTGGCAGACGGATAAACATATTTGGATATTATAAAGATAAGGTGAGTCATGAATCTGTTATCTTATAAGGTTTTCATAGGATCTCAAGGAGAGAAGCTGAGGCCCATTTTGGCACTCATCATCATCATCATTACCTGGAAGAAATGCTACATTAGCAATAAGGCCGCCATTTGTATCAATTTTCTTTTCTTATGTTTTATTTGTACCTATGTGTTTTCTTGTGCGATAAAGAATATTTTGTATCTTGTACGGAACCCTATTAGGGCAACTTTTGGAAGAAACCTCGAGGCTATAACCACGTGTGATAATGCGCAGTAACATTTTATAAGGGATCCGAATGTGGGCAGATGGCACAATGTGAATCCCGGGCATTACTACCTCTTCTCCTCAAAATCTCCTGTTAGGTAAGTTTAATCGGTAAATCATGCAAATCATGACACACAAAAAAATTTTTTTTTTCCATACTCATCTTATTACGCTTGGCAGGTGAATTGGCCTACGAGACATAAGAAGTCATAATACATTAAACAGCTACAGTATATCAAGCTCTCAATACGTATCAGAAGAATTTTAAACACTATTTGGAATCATTTCAATTAAATAATACCCAAAACATAGAGCTGAACCTTGTTAAAACAAGTAAACTAGTAAACTAGTTTTACTTACTTTCGTTGAGTGATAATAGTACATTACGATACAAGTGCGGTGCATTGATAGTTACAGCCGAGGCGATATTGCTAGCCCGAGCCGTAGGCGAGGGCTACAAGAAAGCAGAGGCTGTAATTATCAAACCGCACGTATGTCGTACGACGTTTTATAACATATTTGCGAGGAAATAGCTAAAAAATTAAAACAATACAGCGAAAAGAAAAAAAGAGAGGAATAATTTTTAAATAAAACCTCACTTCCGGTGCGCCTCTGAACGGGCCGGATAAAAATTAACCTAGTCGAAATTTCGTCTGCCAGGTGTCTCTGAACGTGCAATATAATTTTTAACCAGGTTAAATTTCGATCGATCGAGCGTTTCTGAACGTACCCCAGATTAATATCGCGCAGCGCTTTTTTTTTTAAGGCAAAGCACAAAAAACCAGCCAGTATTACTAATAAACTAAATAATTTTTTTTTTATTTTGTTACAGATAAATGGTTGTAATTTATTGTAAAAATTAATTAAATCAAAGAATTAAATGTTTATTTTATTATATTTTATCTCCAAAGTTAATTTTATTTATAAAATGATGACCACTTTTTTGCCATAAAAACTCTTTGCTAAAAATTAAAAAAGTACCGTTCGATAAACCGTGCGTTTTACTAATTAAAAAAAAAACTCGTGTGTTTTACAGCACTCGTGCATTTTACTTTACGATTACGCTCAAGTACGTAATAAGATACAATACAATATTGAAATTGGTGTAGTAAGAGACCCTTTACGAGCAAATGTGTTATAAAATAGTTTTACTTCGTATCAAAAATATCCCTAGCTGCTCTAGTATTCAACTCAAAATAAGTCGAAACACATATTACAAGCTTTCATTAAATGACTGAAATAAACTGAAGAATAGCTACATTAAAGATCATAAAGAGTTACAAAGAGCTTTAGACGGGGCAATTTAAGTGTTGCGCAATAAATTCGACATGAAATAAAAAAACATTCTTTCATTTTCAATTTGAGTTCGTCAACAATATTAGGTTTCGTTTTTACGTCAATAATGTACAATTTACGGCTTTATTTGATTTTACTCTTTTTTTAAGAGATCAGATTTTTTTTTCTTTAGAATAGGGCAAAATAATATTGTACTTAGGAGTTTTTAGGTTTTAATAAAAATAGGCACAAGCTCCTGGGCTAGTACGACTGTTTTTATACGACTTCTCAAACCTGTAAAGGAAAGATATACCGGGTGTAAGGGACAGCGTCCCGCAAACTGATAGGGGTTGCTCAGTCAACGATACTGACACAAATCACCAGGATTTTTTTTTCAGGAAAAGAAAAAAAAAAAATTTGCTTTTCCATACAAATTGTCTGATCGAGGTGGTCATTTTGTATGAAAAAGCAAATTTTTCTTTTCATTTCCTGAAAAAAAAATTCTGGTGGCAGTTGTTCAGTTTCGTTGACTGAGCAACCCCTATCAGTTTGCGGGACGCTGTCCCTTACACCCCGTATTTGCTTTCTAGTATTACAGTAGTAAAGTAACATACAAGCTTATAAGCACCTAAGCCTATATACATATAAGCTTAGGTGCACTTTAGTTATTGTTATATGTGTTAACGGCAATGTGTATAATTCGGCATTACATACAATGCCTAGTCTACGTACGTATAGAATATCTAAAACGTCCAGGCAACGCATTAAATATTATTTATTTCACACTTGGTCTAGGCATTGTGTACAATACCGAATGAGCAGCCGGCAATATATTAATTAGACGAGAGCTAACCTTACCTCACCTAACCAAGCATACAGACCAATATCAATGTATTTCACACATTGCAGACATTCTATACAATACCGAGGCATTATGTACAATGCCTAGGCAAAGCTTAAAATAGATATTAATATTACACGTTTTCTAAAGTTTGCACAACTGTAACTCATATAACAACAACCCTTTCCAGGGGTCATGGTTCGAAACGTAGGAAAAATCAATATTAAATAAACGCAACTTAAATCATTTAAAAAATATTTTTATTGATATTAATATTCATAATATTTCACATATTGCCTACCGGCCCAAGGCATTCTATACATAGTCTAGGCATTGTATATGTATAATGCCTGTATTATACAGATTGCCGGTGACATAATATGCAGTATGCACTATTTCATTATTATTTTATTACTGTCCATATACGACACTCTTGTACAAGGAATCCTATTGGGGGCTAGCTCGTTTATTATTCGACGGGTGGGGCAGAGGCAAATTGCTATATTGACTTTGTGATTCGGAATGTCAGCCTCAAGGGTCGAGTTGTTAGAGCTTTGAGCTTTCGAGCCGGAAATCGACAACTCAGCCCCCTGAGGCGTGTTCCTTTGTGTTGATGTTTGTAGTTTGATTAAGAAATCGCAAGGTATTTTGAAAGTCGCAGATATACGAGTAAGTTCTCTTGTCTGACAATAGTAACAGTTCATAGTTGCAAAGTGAGGGTGTATATACTGCCGATTTTGGCGCCATGGACTCGTCATAGACGTTTTTAATTCTTTTTTTTGTTAAAGCAATGAAAATATCTAAGATATTCAATTTACATCGTTAAAGTCCATCATGATAGGAGTATTCCGTCTCACGTTTTAAAGTAAACAAACAATTTATTACCTACCGCCTCAACTCAGCTCATACGGAACGGAAGCAACTAAATATTCCATGTATAGCGTATTGTTCTAACTCTAACCCTCAGGCTGAGAAGTTACGGATCGCGTTGAGCTAATAAGTAGGTAATAAGGTGAAACAGGATCTTTGAGAATCCAAAACTTTCCCCAAGGAACTTATGAAATATGAAAACTAATACCATACTATTAGGTAGGTAGGTACGTACCTACTATTGGTGTGGGTGACAGATGATCGAGGCATTTTGTACTAAGTATTTGTATATTTTTATCCATAATGTAGAATCTTTCCCCTTCAAAGAATAATATTGCAGCGTGTATACTATGTTTGTACAAATAATTAGAGTCTACTACGATTGAAAACCTCGTACTGATGCTTTCATTGCACTCTTATAGTATTCGCCACTCCAGCCCCTATTACCTTTTTGAAGAGTCAACAGAAATTTTGCTTGAAATCGGTGTAAGGTAAGTGAAAAGGATTGCTCAGAAGTAAATGGAGTAAGCACTCACTCTTGACGTGAACGTCTTGCTGCAAAGGTGCGCTGTCGACTAAATGGTAGTGAATAAACTCATCACCTCCTCAGCGCCGCCTATTCCATGTCGAGGGATTCCGCTCGTTCATTCACCTTAAATCGACGTCATTCCGAGCGGCAAAATAGAGCACTTCGGAAAAGAGTTTCCGATAAAACGGTCCCATCAAATTTTTTCAATATCCATTTAGGGAGGAATAAGAACGGATTATGCGCAAACCAAACCCTTTAATCTGGGGTAAGGGTTATTTAAACATTCCAGGGCGACGACGAATTAGACCAGGCTTATACATGGTACGTATCTTGCAGTCCCTATTCCTTTTTGGGGCTCGATTTTTAGAAACATTTCCAACATTTCACGTTGTTGAGTTTGTAAATAATTTTCGATACGAAAACGAGTAAAACGAACTCATATTTGACTGACATATATAGAGTAGGGTAAACTTTCTTAAAGTAAAAAGTAAACTAGGACTTTTTTTCCAAAAAAGATAGGTAACTAAATATTTTAGCTTGGAAACGCCGCCCCAGAGCGCAGTTTTCATTTGTTTCACAGAAACGGTTAATGTAAATGCTTGCTCTTAGCAATATAAATAAATAAGTAAGAATAAAGAGTCGTCCGCTTTTAGCCTACAATAGAGTCACGAACAAACCCATCACAAAAAAGCCACCGGTTATTTTTTTGTTAAAATGTAAAATTTATAATAATTTTACATCAAACATCTTCATGATTTGAAATTTCATAGGAAATGATAATTTACTTTCATCTCACAACTCACAAAATATTCCACCTCCGTGATCGGTTGTTTCACGTAAAAGTACTTACCTACATAATTATATTTCACGAGAATATTTTATTCAGATACTCACTTTGAAGAGTCGTGTAAGAAAATTCAAGCATGCGAAATAAAACCGAATGCCGTCAAAGGGAGGCAAAAGGAAATTTAAATGGAATTGTTTTCGTTATATCAAATCGTCGATGTTTAAGTAGGTATTTGGGTCACGTCTCTCGGATTACGACTTATTTCCCGCGTCTTTTTTTTTCGTTTGACACTAATCCCGGCGGACTGGCGTAGATTCGAAGACTCTCTGTATAACCTGGTTTACACTGTGCAATTTCTTGCTTGCGTTCTAAAATGTACCTACCAGTATTTTATTATTGTGTGACGGCGCAATGAACCTCGGAATCAAATAGTTTAAACTGCCTCTTAGGTTCTGGCATCGTTTGTGTAGCGGTCACTATTAACGTAGACAGCGACCAAAACCGACACACCGTCGCCTCCGAAGCACGAAGTCAAATAACTAATAGGTGATTCAGTCTGTATTAAAAAAATTAATCAATATCTTAAAAAGTGGCAAATTGATATTATTAATTTTCTGTGTCCTCTGTGGGAATCGAACCCACGACCTCCAGATCAAGAATCACACGCAACGATAATTCACATCAACATATTGTACAATGTAAAAGCGACCTTCAGGCGGTACGTAGTACTTGCTTGGGCTGAAAGGTTATTATTTTCTCCTGGAATGTCATTCACAGAGAGACAGATTTCACAGACGGTTACTAAGCGAACCTCAGAAGCGAACATAGCCTCCTAGAATTTGACACACCAACAGATTTGAAATAATAGTCTTTATTCATTTATCATCAAGATCTGGACCAAAGGACTCGCATCCAGGCCATAAAAATTCAAAAAAAAAAACTTTACCGCGTTTTCTGAGAAAATCGGACATTCCTGCGGTAAAAATAAAAAACAAAAAAACAAACTTACGTTACTCAGGGTGAACTGTAGGGTGAAATATATAAAACTTATATATGATATCTGTTGCTATGAGCTTAATAATGTACTTATTGTTTAAGCGATTTGAATTTTATATGTTTTATGTTGATTTTTTGGATGCTATCTTGAATATCTTGCCAAAGTTAATGCTAAGGGATAAACAGATTCATGGAATCTAAATCATACCTACCTACCTACATAAAAATATTAAGAACATTATTATTTTGTCGAAAAAATAGTATTTACTACATCGCTGGAAGACAGTTGGCTCTGAGATAAAATACGTTTAAAAAATGGTGGGTAACGTATAAAAAGATATTATACATTTATCTAACATCTACCTGAGTTGACATTTAATTCAAAATTAGAGATTCCTTGTCGGCACTGGATCAAAGGTTGCCCGTTAATATCGGAGAGCTCTCGACCGGCAAATCTGATTGCTGGTGACGTCACACGCCGGCGGAATATTAATTTAGCTGCGCATTCCTACCATTATTGCCAATCAATAACTATCAAAGGTATCCCTCTCGTTGAAACCTTTTCAGAAAGAACGGTATATTTTTTATGTTATACAGTGGCAACTAAACATACGGTCCACCTAATGGTAAGCAGCACAGTAGCCTACTAACCCCAACTACAATCCCAGTAGATCCTAGTGAAATAGCAGGTGCGTTGTACACCGTGAGACCTAAGCTGGATTGTCTCTTGTGCCAGTAATTTCACTGGCTCCCTTGCCCTTCAAACCTAAACACAGAAGTGCGAACACTGGCGGCAGAAATAAGCAAGATGGTGGTACTCCCCTAGACGGGCTTTGCACAAAACCCAACCACCTTAACATTTGTTATGGTGTAAGTATGGACTGCAGAAATACCACTATACAGATTTTAATAAATCTATTTTTTAACGGATTTATTAAAATGAGTTACAGTAGTTGTGCAAACTTTAGAAATCTTACCCTATAATGCACCTTTTCCACCGCTGCCAGACTAATGTGAACGCAATTTTGTGGTACCTATATTTAAATTTTTTATCAGTTTTAGTTCTTTATTAAAGTAGTTTTACTTAGGGTCTAATATTAAAAAAGTATATTGGACTTCCCTTAGCTATGGCCTATGCGCTATTGGTATCAGTTAATGGAGCCATTTTGATAATATCACCCTTTTTTGGCGAAATTGATTCTCTTTAGGTGTAAAATGAATAATATTTTATACTTTATACTTCCATGCTGGACTGGGAGTGATAGAAAAACATAGAATGTGCCAGCTGCATCTCCCCCCGGGCATGCTGTAAAATCAGCTAAGGGATTCGAGGGTTTCAGTATTGTAATTTAGGCGATGGGCTTACAACCTGTGACCATAGCAATATACAGATCTATCTGGAATAACCCTCAATACTTGTCAGACGTGGCGAAACAACCTTTGTTTAGGTCGTTTGCGCTCTGCCTACCCTATAAGGGATAAAGGCGTGATTATATGTATGTATGTATGTTATACACTTGTACCTACAGGATATTCTGAAAACGACAGTGCTACCGAAAGCTCTCCCTACCACACACTGGTAATAATCGGTATACGCATTAATCTAAGTGGCCACTGAGCACCATTATAGATCGGTGGGATCGAGAACATTAAATTACAAAGGCCATTATGCCTTCAGAATAGCACGCGATAGCCGTATGGAATAGAAAACTGATTTCCGAACGGAGTCAAGGGGAGTTCCGGGTTTCAATTTGTGCACTAATGGGGGAATGCTGCGTCCACTTGCACAGTCGGCGCTTTATACATACTACCTACATAAAGTGACGGCTGCATCCCAGTACTGCGTGAGTGACCTCATGGATCATGGATCTGTCCGTCACTTGCTCCTTTGACATTTTGACCAAGTCTGACAAACCTGTGCTAACAAGTTGATTTGAAAGTTGGCCTTATAAGTACATCCCATGTATTTTGAATGAGATAATGCTTTGCTCCAGTTTATCAGCTTTTCGCAATTTGCGCATAATGACGTTTTGTTAAAAAACCACCTTTTAAATTAGCAAGTTGCTGTGGCACTGCATGACAAATAACCTCTAAAATTGCCTTCTATAAGCCCTGCCTGGCTGCTCTGCGCAATACGGACTTATACAGACGGACTACAATTGAAGTAGAAAAATAGAAAATATTTATTTGTCACCAAATAAGTACAAACATTTTCTTAAAGTAAAACTTATTACCTAAGAAATTTCTTATATTAAATTACAATTTAGGCGACAAAAAGGTCACGCTCAGCATATGCTACGGACGGAGGTGTAGGTCACCGCCATAGCGCTGGTCTTCCGCGAAACCGAATGTAGAAAAAAAAAAGCACTTATACTTTACATTTCTTTCTCGAGATAAGTATATATATATTCACACATGTTAGTTACGCGTCTAGCAGTCACCACTCGCACTGTATTTGAGAGCATTAAATTTACTCTATTTATTTAATTTTTCCTGCGGGTATCCCTGTTTACGCCATCTGTCGATCCAGTCCTACGCTCTTCATTCGCAGTTCAGTGCTCGACCACTCCACTTGTGTTCCCGTAATCGTTCACTGAGTAATAAAATAAAAATAAAAAAAGTGAAAAATTAAAAAAGTGCCCAAACGGACTTATCTTCATCCGCTTCACAAGGTCTGTACCGATCTTATTTTTAAAAGTGATTTTTGAAAAAAGTGTTAAAAAGTGTTTTTATAAGTCCAGATAACGTATTTTTACCACATGCATTCGAGTTTTCCGTTGGGGATCTCTCACCGCATGATTTACAATGCAATCGGAATATTCGTTGGGGATATTTCACCGCATAACCTATAATGCAATCGGGATACTCATTGGGGGTATCTCACCGCATATACCTATAGAAAATGCACTCGGGTTTTCCATTGGGGATCTCCCACCGCATATTTCTATACATACGATAACGTCTGTTATCCGTATCACACGTGATTTTCAATCACAATCGACACGCGCCTATGCCTATGGCTGCGACATTGTCATAATCACTTATTTCATAAGTAACTGAAAAATACGTTGTTCTGGTACTCCGTTTTCTAACGGATTTATCGAGTAGATTCAAATGAATATTATCTCTTACCGATTATATTAAATAAAATGCATTCGAGATATTCGCTGGGGATATTTCACCGCATATGAATGAATACGATCATTTCTAAACATACGATAACACCCGTTATTCGAAGCTTGTGTCATACTTGATCTCAATAGACACGCATGGTGCAGTGTTTACCGAAACTTTTCGTGAAACCCACTCACTATAAAAACAATATGCGCTACAGCTGCAGTTACCAGTTACCAACGGAATACCCGTTACCTAAAACGTACGTGTGACATAATATGATCAATCGATCACAAACGCTATAAACACTAATGGTGCAGTATTTACTGTGTAAGAATGACCATTATACGCTGCCGAGATAACGTATATTTTTATTATACCTTTACAATACGACTGACAATACGTTACTCTGTACCCTGTCCTGTATATTTACGGATTTGCTGCATAAATTCAGACACATCTCTGTGCATATTTTTGAAGGTACCAAACGGATCACTTTCGACCGTAATCTTTAAATAACGAATTACCATATTATGATATTATGATAACAATACACACATATAAATGTTGCAGTGTTTACAATCTAAAAAAATATCACGACACATCATTGTCGTGACTACTTAATTTATTCGTAATAGAAAAATAAATTGGTTTATACTCTGTGTTCTTAAGTACAGATTCATTCGACATAATCAAATACCTTATTGTTGAAATAATTAAACGTTTCACCTTTATCAACGCCGATGGTTCACATTCGTACATTCGTCAACTACTGAAGTATAATAACCCAGATTTTCATAATAATCTCAAGGACCTTATTAATCAGGTACCTCTGACTGGCCTAAGCGGCCAACTACCCGCATTTGGTGAAAATCCCTACATTGAACACAAAATTACAAGTTATTCTTTCCCAATGCCATGCCTACCTACCTGTTTTCGTTAATGAAATCACACTCAAACCTATTTCCACCAAAATTAATATATTTTACTGTAAGTAGGTAGGTACATAAGCCTGCGGTGTGGTTATACATCCGTCGAGAATCCTCTCTTGTCATATCCAGCTAGATGGGCTTTTATGCTATCTATCAGCAGCTGTACATAATTACATGCACGAGCATTTAACACAAAAACGCCTAATCAAGGCACTTGAAAGTCTAATTGTACTGAAAAAAAAAAAAAAAAAAAAAAACTACCAAATAATTACTCCCGTTATTTAAAAAAAAAAAAAAAAAAAAATGCAGATTCACCGCCCGTGTAGGCGAAAACAATAGCAATGGCAACGAATCAGTGTGATTGCATCTCTTCATCTCTCCTCTCCCGAGTGCATCCTTTACCGCTTACCGCCGCAGATCCCGGCGCTGCTGTGCCAATAAGTTTGCGGACAGAACTTCAACTTATCCGCCATTAAGGCCCGTATTGATAAACAGTTCTCAAGTGTGACAGCGAGTTTGAGTTCGTATCAGAAATGTCATTTCAGTACAAAACGACCTGTCAAATCCATAGTTAATATTGATCTCAATGTTGAGATCGCTTTATAAATACGAGCCCTAGTTACATCACGCAGGTGCTATTAAATACCTAAGTACGCTGGTTACTTATTTCTTACCACATATTCATGATATAGGAATACTATGGCACACAAACACAAAAAACATCATCAGTCTTCTCTTCTCATGGATTCAAAGACTTGTAATAGGTACAGTTTATATAATTTCGAAAATCGGTTGCTTAAACATCTCCCCTCCAGGAATGTATGATGTTGGTTGTTTATCGGTAGTCAGAAAAGACTCAAATTAATCAATAAAAAAAAAAAAAAAAACAATATGCCTTAGCATCACAATCTTTGTCAGGCCATTTCAAACTGAAGAACTTGTGAATTGCATTTACATTGAATCACAAAACTGAAAAATGCATTAGCCACAGCAATTTTGAAGAAAATTTTTTCATAAAAATTCAGCAAAAATTTAACTTCAACTTGGACTCAATTGATTACCGGCCGGCATAAATATATCATACAGTGCTTTATTTATTTACCTATAGGTACCTACTTTAATGAAATCCAATACCGTTTACTGGATTAGTATGGTCTCTTATCGACCTTGTATAAATTGTGGATAACAATTAGTATTCTACTTATCAACACCACATTAATTATTAAGTATAGTGTCTCCTTGCCTTTTATAAGACAAATAATTTTTTTTTTTTCACCTTGTCTACATAGTACAAGTTGTTTGGAAAGGGTCCTAACCCTGCATTGGTACCTATAACGTAGTATATTTTATTCCATAATGTAATGGTTACCATAGAATAAGCAAAAATAAGTATATTGCCTGAGAGGGTCGAAAGAATTTAATCAAATCAGTCTGATCTAGAATACTTTGAAAAATGTAAACGCTACTTGTATCAGAATGCTTTCATTCTGGATTATTTATAACAAATACATTAAAATACGTGTAGGATCAAGACACTCAACGCATAAATGACGATGAGTACCTTCCCGAAATATGTATTCAGATCCCTCAACTTTGGGGTAAGTGTGGAGCCTGTATTGGTAAAACGACCAGCACACAAATAGTAAAACTGGAAGTACGGCCGGGTCATATTAATGACCCGCAGTTTCTAATTGCTTTTATTGCAATGCCAAAAGCCTACTTCAAACTAGAATAGTTTATCAATATCGTGAGTAGGTACATCAATATTCTGGGAGGAATTCAGTTCCTTTATATCATCT
>JARACY010006196.1:0-18297 GCA_029255725.1 Scrobipalpa atriplicella
ACGTCAGTACTGAATGACCTTTGAAAGGCAAATCTAACTAGGTATAATAACGAAAAACATAATATAGAACATAAGTATTTGTAAAACCGAGAACACCTGTGAAAATTCCGCCACGTAGCGAGTTTTTCTTTGGAGTAATTTCTGCAGCAAAAAGTAGCCTACATTATTATTTATTAATTCCAAGATTATAGTCAATCGGTAGGGTCACTGAATTTCATCCTTATCCGTCCAGCAGTATCAAACGGCAAGGCGACCATTTGAGTTTTCCCATTGACTCGAAAAGAAGAAGAAAGGGTTAGTAATTGACAAACATATACATACTACAATATACAAAGACGTAGGTAGGTGTTAGGTTTTAATACAGTTTTCTGCGAAATACACATTATATCTAATCAGCTGTGGAACGGTCTTCATAAGTACTTGGCAAAGATAATGGTGACTCGCAAAATCGCCAATCATGCGCAATCATGTCTATAATTAGATAAATACGGTACGCTGTACGCACAAGTGCATACCTATCTCTTGCCACTGCCACAAAATATTGAAGTTTTCTTTAAAAAAATACATGCACACTCATAGCCCCACTAGAACTGTATCGGGGTGCCATTGACATTGAAATATACACAATCACGCCTTTCTCCCTATTGGGGTAGGCAGAGCAAAACCAACCTAAATAAAGGTCATGATATATATGTATGAATGTATGTATAAAGGTCATTCCGCCACGTCTGACAAGTTTTGAGGGTTATTTATACAGGTGATTATGTATAATGCTATAGTGACAGGTTGTCAGCCCATCGCCTACATTGCAAATACGCTGAAACTCTCGATTTACTTAGCTGATTTTTACAGCATGCATACGGGAGGAGATGCAGCTGGCACATTATATATTTTTCTATAACTCCCAGTCCAGCATGGAAGTTAAGTGAAATATACAAAGGAATTTAACTTAAACTAGTTTAATGGTTTCAATAAACGTAAGCAATGTTGCCAACCTAAAAGCAAAACGTAAACAAATACAATTTAATTATATTTAATGAAAATAAAAAAAGTTATTTTAAAGAAAAAAAAAGTGGTAATACCTATAGAGTAAGACACAACAAATAATTGATAATAAACGATAATAAATTTAAACAAGTAACAAGTAATTTGCCTAATTTCATAACAAAATTACTTGTTTACGTTTATTATCGTTCATTGTGTCAAATATTTTCGCAGTAATTTAATTAGTTTAAATCTACAGTAATTCAAACGTCACCCTTTCCATACACTGTAGTAGTAAAAAAAACTATCTCTTGGCAAGCAATTTGCTAATAACGATGTAACACGTCAAGTTACGTTATTGCGTGCTCTAAGGGCGCGTGGTAAAAACCCCGTGACGAGGGGTAGGGTACGGGTACGGTACTGTGGGTACGGACCACTTTTTGTACCATTGGAGGTCTTCTTGCGTCCGCGGTGAGAAGGACAGCCTGTTGGGAAGTTTGTCCACTTGTTGTTTCTAACAATAACAACTAACATATAGACAAAATCATTTATTAACACAGAATTCATTGTTCTTATAGAACATTTTACTGCCGAGTATGAGCATGCATTTTAGCAAAAATCTATACTTATAAAATCGTTTGTCCTTACTGACTGACTGACTGACTGATTCATCAACGCAGAGCCTAAACTACAAAAGCTAGAATTGTGAAACTCAGAGAGCAAGTTCCTCTTATAACGTAACCTCCCACTAAGAAAGGATTTCCGGATTTTCCCTCCCTAAACGGGTAAAAATGGGGGTTGAAGTTTGTATGAAAGTCCGTCAATTTTGAAGGTAGGATCTTCAAATTTTGTATTTAGGCTAATGATTAAAAAATAATTTATACGTGTTTCAGCATTTTTGTTTTTTTTCACCCCTAAGAGGGTTAAATAGGGGATGGAAGTTTGTATGGAAATTCCGTCAATTTTGATGGCAGGATCTTTCAATTTTGTTTTTGGGCTAAAGATTAAAAAATAATGAACACGTGTTTCAGCGTTTTTGTATTTTCCACCCCTAAGGGGGTTAAATAGGGGATGGAAGTTTGTATTGAAATTCCGTCAATTTTAAAGGTAGGAACAGCGCGGGAACTCAATCCCACGGGAAAACTCTTAGCTGCGGGTGAAACCGCGGGGCGGAAAGCTAGTATTATATAATTATCTTATCTTAAAAATGATTAGCACCCACTTTCGATAGATAGTAGCTATAAATTAAGTTTTAGTTTTACCTTATTAATAAAGGGAACATTGCGTGAAATGTAAGAATAATGTAAAACATAATTTACATTATCATGCATTGGTAGCAATTCGTAGTTGCAAAAAAACACGACTTAACTAATATAAGTCTATACCTGTCATTTTCTATCATAAGGGAACAAAAAAGGACGGCAATAATTTTAGAGATGATTTTGTTAAGTTGTTCCCACGTTGTTCCCTCCACGAATCGATAGCATTGTCATAATAATCGCCCCAAACACGGTAAGTAGGTATATCGTGCAGGGCCCTCTATCAGTCTTCTACACACCCGCAGCGGTGGCTTCTATCATGAATGTGTCATTTCAACAGCTCAATGACACAGACGGAAATTAAGGTAGACCACGCTACCTTAAGAAAGCGTATAGATTTTCGCATCTGCTGATTTGAGAAGTCGCTAGCTTCTATTCTGTAATGTCGTCCAACAATTTTTTTTTCAAAAAGCAATATTTATTTTATATTTTTTTAATAAACACAATTTTTTTCTGCAACGACAGAAATCAGGCTAAGCAGACTGGTTATATCCGGACTAAAACTCCGTAAAACTGAGTTTTGTTGTGCACTCAAAGTTGATTGACTTGAACAATTATAATATCCAGTCTAGATCTGTGTTTGGTATTATTTCCGACACCCGATCATAAGGGCGACATGGGCAACCCGCAGCCGAAACGTGAAGGTTTTTACGCTATTACCAATTAGCCACAAATGGTATTAATATTTCTTGTCAAAAATTCTTGGTGTCCAGTTTTGTTGACTGAGCGACCCCAATCAGTTTGCGGGAAGCTGTTCCTACTAGCACTTCAAACTATTAAATTATAATCTGAATGCATAACAAATGTTATAGACAAACCTCGAAATCCTGCGCTCCTATAGGTTTGACTAATCAATCGTCAGATCTGACTAGTCAATGCTCAGGTCTGACTGATATGTCACCTAACCTAACCTAACCTACAGTCAGACCTGAGGATTGACTAGTCAAACCTAGGAGCGCCGAAGCTTCGAGGTTTGTCTATAACATTTGTTATGCATTCAGATTATAATTTAATAGTTTGAAGTGCTAGTAGGAACAGCTTCCCGCAAACTGATTGGGGTCGCTCAGTCAACAAAACTGGACACCAAGAATTTTTGACAAGAAATATTAATACCATTTGTGGCTAATTGGTAATAGCGTAAAAACCTTCACGTTTCGGCTGCGGGTTGCCCATGTCGCCCTTATGATCGGGTGTCGGAAATAATACCAAACACAGATCTAGACTGGATATTATAATTGTTCAAGTCAATCAACTTTGAGTGCACAACAAAACTCAGTTTTACGGAGTTTTAGTCCGGATATAACCAGTCTGCTTAGCCTGATTTCTGTCGTTGCAGAAAAAATTGTGTTTATTAAAAAAATATAAAATAAATATTGCTTTTTGAAAAAAAATTGTTGGACGACATTACAGAATAGAAGCTAGCGACTTCTCAAATCAGCAGATGCGAAAATCTATACGCTTTCTTAAGGTAGCGTGGTCTACCTTAATTTCCGTCTGTGTCATTGAGCTGTTGAAATGACACATTCATGATAGAAGCCACCGCTGCGGGTGTGTAGAAGACTGATAGAGGGCCCTGCACGATATACCTACTTACCGTGTTTGGGGCGATTATTATGACAATGCTATCGATTCGTGGAGGGAACAACGTGGGAACAACTTAACAAAATCATCTCTAAAATTATTGCCGTCCTTTTTTGTTCCCTTATGATAGAAAATGACAGGTATAGACTTATATTAGTTAAGTCGTGTTTTTTGCAACTACGAATTGCTACCAATGCATGATAATGTAAATTATGTTTTACATTATTCTTACATTTCACGCAATGTTCCCTTTATTAATAAGGTAAAACTAAAACTTAATTTATAGCTACTATCTATCGAAAGTGGGTGCTAATCATTTTTAAGATAAGATAATTATATAATACTAGCTTTCCGCCCCGCGGTTTCACCCGCAGCTAAGAGTTTTCCCGTGGGATTGAGTTCCCGCGCTGTTCCTACCTTTAAAATTGACGGAATTTCAATACAAACTTCCATCCCCTATTTAACCCCCTTAGGGGTGGAAAATACAAAAACGCTGAAACACGTGTTCATTATTTTTTAATCTTTAGCCCAAAAACAAAATTGAAAGATCCTGCCATCAAAATTGACGGAATTTCCATACAAACTTCCATCCCCTATTTAACCCTCTTAGGGGTGAAAAAAACAAAAATGCTGAAACACGTATAAATTATTTTTTAATCATTAGCCTAAATACAAAATTTGAAGATCCTACCTTCAAAATTGACGGACTTTCATACAAACTTCAACCCCCATTTTTACCCGTTTAGGGAGGGAAAATCCGGAAATCCTTTCTTAGTGGGAGGTTACGTTATAAGAGGAACTTGCTCTCTGAGTTTCACAATTCTAGCTTTTGTAGTTTAGGCTCTGCGTTGATGAATCAGTCAGTCAGTCAGTCAGTAAGGACAAACGATTTTATAAGTATAGATTTTTGCTAAAATGCATGCTCATACTCGGCAGTAAAATGTTCTATAAGAACAATGAATTCTGTGTTAATAAATGATTTTGTCTATATGTTAGTTGTTATTGTTAGAAACAACAAGTGGACAAACTTCCCAACAGGCTGTCCTTCTCACCGCGGACGCAAGAAGACCTCCAATGGTACAAAAAGTGGTCCGTACCCACAGTACCGTACCCGTACCCTACCCCTCGTCACGGGGTTTTTACCACGCGCCCTTAGAGCACGCAATAACGTAACTTGACGTGTTACATCGTTATTAGCAAATTGCTTGCCAAGAGATAGTTTTTTTACTACTACAGTGTATGGAAAGGGTGACGTTTGAATTACTGTAGATTTAAACTAATTAAATTACTGCGAAAATATTTGACACAATGAACGATAATAAACGTAAACAAGTAATTTGTTATGAAATTAGGCAAATTACTTGTTACTTGTTTAAATTTATTATCGTTTATTATCAATTATTTGTTGTGTCTTACTCTATAGGTATTACCACTTTTTTTTTCTTTAAAATAACTTTTTTATTTTCATTAAATATAATTAAATTGTATTTGTTTACGTTTTGCTTTTAGGTTGGCAACATTGCTTACGTTTATTGAAACCATTAAACTAGTTTAAGTTAAATTCCTTGTATATTTCACTTAACTTCCATGCTGGACTGGGAGTTATAGAAAAATATATAATGTGCCAGCTGCATCTCCTCCCGTATGCATGCTGTAAAAATCAGCTAAGTAAATCGAGAGTTTCAGCGTATTGCAATGTAGGCGATGGGCTGACAACCTGTCACTATAGCATTATACATAATCACCTGTATAAATAACCCTCAAAACTTGTCAGACGTGGCGGAATGACCTTTATACATACATTCATACATATATATCATGACCTTTATTTAGGTTGGTTTTGCTCTGCCTACCCCAATAGGGAGAAAGGCGTGATTGTGTATATTTCAATGTCAATGGCACCCCGATACAGTTCTAGTGGGGCTATGAGTGTGCATGTATTTTTTTAAAGAAAACTTCAATATTTTGTGGCAGTGGCAAGAGATAGGTATGCACTTGTGCGTACAGCGTACCGTATTTATCTAATTATAGACATGATTGCGCATGATTGGCGATTTGCGAGTCACCATTATCTTTGCCAAGTACTTATGAAGACCGTTCCACAGCTGATTAGATATAATGTGTATTTCGCAGAAAACTGTATTAAAACCTAACACCTACCTACGTCTTTGTATATTGTAGTATGTATATGTTTGTCAATTACTAACCCTTTCTTCTTCTTTTCGAGTCAATGGGAAAACTCAAATGGTCGCCTTGCCGTTTGATACTGCTGGACGGATAAGGATGAAATTCAGTGACCCTACCGATTGACTATAATCTTGGAATTAATAAATAATAATGTAGGCTACTTTTTGCTGCAGAAATTACTCCAAAGAAAAACTCGCTACGTGGCGGAATTTTCACAGGTGTTCTCGGTTTTACAAATACTTATGTTCTATATTATGTTTTTCGTTATTATACCTAGTTAGATTTGCCTTTCAAAGGTCATTCAGTACTGACGTATTAGTACCTATCGATGTAATCGTAAAAGTAGTATACACCCCAACAAGACCACAACCCATATGATACTAACACCGACAAATGGTCATGCCACAATAATTATTTATCTACTATCATAGAGTAATGTTCGAATTATAAACGTCAAAACGAATTTGTATTGACGTACTTTACAAACAGTATGCTGAAAAAATTAAAAAGTTTACTTTTCGTTGCACCTTCTCCATACAAATTCTAACAAAGATGCAACGAAAAGTAAAATGTACATAGGCATGGAAGTAAGGGAAGGAACAAATGCACAATCGATATCAACTTAATGCACAATCGATACCAAAAACCATGTATCCAGTTATAAATTAAAACTAAACAGCCCACGTAAGGCCCACAGCGCATGCGCGACACATGTCAAAGAGGCAAATGGCGCCACTTAATTATTGTGTGTATGAATAGAAATAATTAATTTCGCGGAAAATTATTTTAAATTATTTATTTTGTGCCTAAAAATATGTGATAGTACCAAAAGAAGATATTTAATACTTAAATAAATGAGTGTGTGTGTGTGTGACGGAAATGTATTGCACATTTAATCATATACCAACAAAGTTTAAGAAAACATTGGGATAGTTCGCTTTCGGAAAACCTGTAAGTAAATTCATTTTCAATGTATTCAAGTAGATAAAATAGTGTATGAAGCTGCACATAATTAGGTATTACAATGCTCGTTACTATTTTGAAATTCGCTGCGCTCATTTCAAAAAACACACTCGCATTGTAAAACCCTTCGTTATGTAGGAGCTTCATAAACTACTATTATACCTCCACTGCCCGCGTTATGCTGCCGTACGATCTAGGCATGAATTAGTTTGCCATATGCTCAAGGTTAAGCAGCGATTACATTACCCGGCCGATATACATTGCTGCTTAGCTTCAGTAGTTTTTCAAGTAAGACTCGTGCACAAGCAATGTAATGTCAAAACGGGCCCGATCGGCAGGGTAATCGCTGCTTTAGTCCTTATTTAATAAAAGAACTCATTTCATTACCAAAGAAAACAAGATAAATTAATAATCTTGTAAAGTACACAATAAGTACCTACATTGAATAAAGGAATACAACTTATAATCTGTCCATTTGCATCCATCAACCATATTTATCAACCATATTTACCAACTAAGCAACTATAATTAACATTTATAATCATCAGCTGTTTGTCTCACAACTACCTATTACTTTATTGTATACATAATACCAAAGCACATAGTATTAAGTCTTAAAGTATATAATTTAAATATTTAGCCATCACTAGGTCCGGCCAGGTCATTATCAAAGTAAAAAAAAACACATATGAAAGGCCCTCAACATAGGTGGAAACGACTGATTTCAAGCCGTTGCCTATCTGCCTACTCCATAAGGGATGGTGGCGTGACTTTAGTAGGTCTACTTATCATTCGTAACATATTTTTAAGGACTTCCCGAAACGCTTGGACAAGCTAAGATTGTCCTCGGTAATTCCCCGGAATTAAAAACTTTGTTCCGTTTAGCCCTATCGAATAGTTCTTTCCTCGTTTCTACACTATCGTATCTACACTAATATTTAAAATACAGACGAATATAATTTGTATTATTTTAGTTATTTTAGTTAAGTGATTTTATGGATATACAGACAGTAAAAAAGAACTATATACTTAGCGGGACAAACTTTAGGATGTTTTTACCCATGAAACTGAACAACGTTCCTCTAGTTAGGAATATAGGTTAAAATAATTATAAAAACAGGCCAAGTGCGAGTCGGACTCGCGCACGAAGGGTTCCGTACCGTCATTTATAAAAATGGCAAATAAAATCATATCTGTTGTCCGACTCGCACTTGGCCAGTTTTTGGTATTTGTTGTTATAGCGGCAACAGAAATACATCATGTGTGAAAATTTCAACTATCTAACTATCACGGTTCATGAGAAACAGCCTCCGAAACATTATCTACAAAAATGAGCAAATAAATCACGTTTTTTGTATGGGAGCCCACTTAAATATTTAATTTATTTTGTTTTTAGTATTTTTTGTTATAGCGGCAACAGAAATACACCATCTGTGAAAATTTAAACTTTCGTGCTATCACGGTTCATGAGATACAACCTGGTGATAGACGGACGGACGGACGGACGGACAGCGAAGTCTCTGTAATAGGGTCCCGTTTTGACCCTTTGGGTACGGAACCCTAAAAATAGCTCTCCCATACGAAATTATCGAAGTCGCTGAGACCATTTGTATGGGAGGGTCATATGTTTTTTATATTTCAACCTATGTTCCTCGGGGAAAGTTTTTCAGTTTCGTGGAATCACTTAAAGTTTGGTCAGCAATGTTTTTACTCCCTATCTATATTGTATGCCATAAAATAGTCAGACCCAAGTGGAAGAATACATTTCAATCTATATATAAACAAGAAGGGCGGGTGGAAGGACTAATTGTCGCATGTCGTGAGTCGTGACCAAAATCATTTAAATTGTGAAAATAATTATAATTTTGTTGTGTGAAGGATCCATTTGGAAGGTAAGTGTCTTAGATTATTAATCTTAATTTATATTAAAATACATGGAAAATTCTTTCATGAAATGAAAAAAGAAATAATATACTTCCCCATACAAAATTACCACCTCGTTCAAATAATTTGTATAGGAAAGGCATTATTTTTTTCATTTTCTGAAAGAATTTCCTACTTCCATGCTGGACTGGGACTGATAGAAAAACATTGAATGTGCCAGCTGCATTTCCTCCCGGGCATGCTGTAAAAATCAGCTAAGGGATTCGAGGGTTTCAGTATTGTAATTTAGGCGATGGGCTGACAACCTGTCACTAAAAGACAACATACATATCTATCTGGAATAACCCTCAAAACTTGTCAGACGTGGCGGAACGCCCTATGTTTAGGTCGTTTACGCTCTGCGTACCCTTTAGAGAAAAAGGCGTGATTATATGTATGTATGTTGTTTGTATAAAAGCCCTTTCCAATCAATCAGGTCAGTAGTTCAGTTCAGTATAGTCCAGTAAAGTGTAAGCTTGCTTGTTTAATTTATCTTCACCCAACGACCCTTTACAATGCAATACAGGGTGTTAATTTAATTTCGTGCCATAGATTAGGGGTGCTTAAAATATATAACTGAAACGAAACCCACACGACAAGAAAAAGAGAATAAATAATTTTGGTTCTAGAAGAAAACTATTTGTACCTATTTTATAAACTCATACATATAAATAAACTGGGTATAATTTATATTAATTATACTTATACGTAGCGTAAAACACATATTTTGATTAATATTTTTTTTAAATAATTTTATTTATTTTAATTTCAGCATCAAGATGAGAATCAAAGCTTTTAGCAGTTTCATAGAAAATGAAAACCTGAAAAACCACGTGTTGAAAAATTCTACAGTAGTGGTCGACGCCCAGAACTTTTTCTACCAGATGTATGAAAATAGTGGGCTTCAGTACATATTCGGATGTGAGAGCGACAAGTATGCAGACTATCTGAGGAACTATCTCAGCATGTTCAAGAAAGCCAATGTCAAATGTTACTTCATCTTCAAAGGAGGACATGAGGACTACATGACACGCCTCAGCAAAATCAAAGATACTGAAATAAATGTACAAGAATTCAACGTCAATGAAGACTACGAATATATTGTACTTCCAATCTTTATGAAAGATGTTTACAAGCAAATCCTGGACGAAATGGACTTCGATTACACAATTTGCGAATATGAGGCTAAAAAGGACTGCATTGCTCTGGCGCAAAAACTCAAATGCCCAATCGTCAGCTATGATATTGAATTTTGCTTCTCAGGAATTCCTTACATCATGTCGAATTTTGAATTTGATGAGAAAAGTAACAGTATAAAATGTGGAATATTTTCATTGGACGATTTTCTTCAAAAGTATCGTTTGACTGAAGAGAAACTAGCACTCTTCATCACTCTTACAGATGAAAATGGATTTCCAAGCAACCATTTTATTGATTTCGTGAGGTCCTTGAGGATACCTTTGAACAATTATAAGCGTAATCAAGGAATATTGACGTGGCTTGCTAGAACCAACAAAGAAAACGCTTTAGGTCAAATCTTTCGTTACATTAACAATGAAGACATAGATAAGTTTCTTGAATTGGAACGTAACAATCGAGCATTTATTCGACGGTATGAAACTATGGGAATACCAGCACAGTATTTAGAAAATGGTAACAAAATTGACATCTCAGAGAAAGACCAGTTTTGGTTCCAAAAAGGAGTCGCGTCCAAGCACATTGCAATACAGTTGATCAATCGGGCTCGTTTTGGCATCTTTGAGGGGAGCTGGGCCATTGCAGACTATACTCAAGACGACCCATTACTGATTACCCTGGATATTGTAAAATACATTTACAACTTGCTTACAAACTTCGAGAAGGAGCGACTAATTATTTTCATGAAAAAGCAGCAATCCACCGTGTCTTTAACCGACTCTATCTCCAAGCCAACTTACGACGGAATCAACAGTCCGTTCGAAAATGGATGGAAACATCTGAACGGAGATATGTTCAAACACTTCTTGAACGAGTATTTCCATGGGTTTGACTTTGAAGCTATGGACAAGATTTCTGAAGATTTGAGAATGATCATGATCGCTTTGATATACTTCTCGGATAAAAAAACGATCAGTACTAGAAATGAGGTCTGTAGCATTCTTCTTTCGTACGTAGCGCTTAACGTACTAAGCAAAGCTGACAGCAACAACAATGATCAGCTAACAGCAAAATATGTTTTGAAGAAATATCTATACGTTAGCAAAGAAGAAGCGAAAGAGATTTTCGACGTGAAGTTGTTGCATCCTCTAGTGGAGTATCAACATTGTCTTCAAACCCTCAATCAACTGAACGTCCTTTGTGGTAGACTGTACAAGCCCACCATTTACAGTAACACATTTAACGCAACATTTGTATACAAAGTATTGTATACCATTGATACAATGTACAACGGTGATTGTATGCTGTTCTTGAACCGGGAACTGAATTCTGCTCCGACAGTCATCACTTATATTAAAACACTCATGAATGTATACGATGAAATAATGGATAATATTTTGTAAAGGCTCACTAGCAGACTGATTCAGTTTTATTGTTCTTTATCGTATTTCGACCTATGTTTCTTAGGGAAAGTTATTCAGTTTTATGGGTAGATTGACACATTTCTCGATGCATATACCCTTTCTGTTACACGTTGTATAATCATAAAGGGATGGGACACGAGGTCACGGTTGCTGTCATTAATAATAGTCGATAGTCAAAACATAGCAGCTGGATAGCAGCTAGATAGGTAGTCATGGCACGAGAAAGAGGAGGTCTAACTATGCCCTGCAATGGGTAGACATAGAGCTGAAAGTATGTTGATGATGATGATGAGTCAAAACATATCCTAGGCATATTAAGTGTTTATAAGGTAGGTACTCTGACACTAATTTGATAGACTCACAGAAGAAGAAATAATTTTCGTATTTTCTTCACATGCCTATTATAAAACAAGTTTTTATGGGGCTAAAAGCAATAAATTATAATGGCACATTTTCTCTAAGCCCCTATTTCATCGCAGCTAGTTCCAAACAACTGTGGGCACGATAATAAATCACATTTTTCACACGTCGTTACCTGTAATAAAATTCCCCGCCGTGACTATGACTGAAAAAAGCCTTTTGATACGATACGAACTTGTATAGGGTTCGACAGAAAGGGTATGTCCTGTCCATATGAAATTGAGACAATTTTCCCAAGGAACACAGGTCGAAAAAAAAAATTTGACTAATGGTGCATTTTGTATGAGACTGGTCACGGGAAGCCAATTCTTTTTAGAGTTCCGTACCCAAAGGATAATAAACGGGACCCTATTACCACCTATTACTGAGACTCCGCTGTTCTTCCATCTGTCCGTCTGTCATCAGGCTGTATCTCATGAACCATGATGATGCTAGACGGTTGAAATTTTCGTAGATGATGTAGGTTTGTTTTGTTGCCGCTATAACAATAAATACTAAAAACAGAATAAAATAAATATTTAAGGGGGGCTCCTTTATATACAACAAACGTGATTTTTTGCCGTTGTTGTATAGATAAAGGTACGGAACCCTTCGTGCGCGAGTCCAACTCGCACTTGGATTTTTTTAATTTTTCGGCCATGTTCCTTGGGAAAGTATTTCAGTTTTATGGGCAAATTCACATCTTTTTCTGTTACACGCTGTATATAGATATTTAGGTAGGTAGTTCGGTATGTATGTATATTTCGGAGACAGAAAATAAAACACTGTTTTAGTCCATTCAAATATTCATAGTCTAGTGTACTGTTACGTTTTTATTTTATTTTTATAATTATGTATACAATTTATACTTGTAATATAAAGAAGGAAAGATTACATTGTTTTATTCTACAAATACATTCTTTTTACCTACCAACTTCTGCACGCGTATTAACCTATATTAAAACTAAGTACCTGACAACACAACCACCTGACAATATATAATATGCAGGGTGTTAATTAATTGTGTGCCATCATCATAACTTAGGAGATGTTAGACGAGTAAGAAGCACATAAAAATATATCCTAATTTATCCTTTTTTACTTCCCCATTGAAAACGACAATATTTATCAGAAAATTTGTAAGAGCTGCTAAAAATTTCTTTTAGTAAGATCTATTTTTGTTTTTTATATCCTGTTTTATCGTTACTAAACATCCCGTAGATTAAGGCACACAATATTAACGCCCTGTATATATATTACCGGGATTCAATCCGCGGCCCGTGATAAACTTGCACAGGTGTGAACTGCCACTTGTCGAAGCTGGTGAGGATCTTCTCCCCGCAGGTCGCGGCCAGGGAGACAGTGGCGGGGGCGAAGCACTCCCCGGTGGTGGAGTACCGCTGGAAATAATGAAATAATGAATAATTAAAAAAACACACGATCACACTCATAGCCCCTACCCTACTAGGATTCCTTGTATCAGGGTGCCATGGACATACACAGAAACAAACGCAAAGAACACAGACCCAAAAACAGTCATTTAACTGCATCATTCAAAATGTCTGCTCGGCCGCGAATCGAACCCGGGACCCTCTGCGTAACAGGCGTAACTAGCCGGAAAAGGCACAGGACAGAAAGTCGTCGGAGAGACCGATACGCAGACAAGATCCCATGGAATAGGTACTTATTGAATGTCTTATGAATCTACACAATGCAAACAACTAGTTACTACCGCTTCACAACGTGTTTTTTTATATTACTGCCAGAAAGTACCATAAATATTTACTTACAAATACAAATTAGTTATTTTACTTTACCAAGTCTTTATTTTTTGATAAAGGGTTTTTGTTACAATCATGTGCGTGTCTCTTGTTCCATACCTGGAGCCCCCTCCGCACCACCCGCACCTCCAACAGATCCTGAGACACCGAAGTCTCTGCCATCTTTATGTCCACCACTTTAATTTGCAGCCAGTACGGGTAAGGGTGTTGATCGGTGCACACCTAATGGTTAATCGCAATTACTATAAATTGAGTAGGTCTACTAGATACATAGATCAAGAAAAGAGTAAATATCTACTAATTTCTTGATCTATGTTTTTTAAGTAGCCTGTAAAGCCTGCTACACACAGTGTTGCCTGTCTTCCCGCCGGGCGAGCCGACAGCATACATACCGCGAGAGACCGCGCGCGCTAATAGGGTCATCTCTTCATTCCATCTTTTAGATCTAGACGCCAGAATCTATACTACTTCGGCACCATTCTTTGGCATTGGCACCAACTCGGTCGCTATTTTAGACCACGTTTCGGGTAGCATTCAACAGACATGTCCTGCCCAGTCCCAGATTTGTTAGTTGTATGTTTTATAAAAAAGTAAATACTGAAATAGAGGGAGTACAAAAATTAGCTGATCAAACTTTGTAATGGTGTGAGTGTGAACCTACCCATGATACTGAATAGATTTCCCCAGAAACATAGTTTGAAATAATCTCTCGAGTCATTTTGTATAGGAGGGTCACTTTTTTCATAATTTCGACCTATGTTTCGGGGGAAAACTTGTTCAGTTTCATTACTGGTTCACACCCTAAGTTTGATTAGCATAATTATGCCGAAAAAAAAAATGCACCTGGTTAAAATTTACACTAACTAGTTATTAACACGATGTTTATTAATCTCACTTACCAAGTTGCTGGGATAGAGCGTGATGTTGCACATTCCTGCTGGGATGGTAAGCACGCGATTGCTGGAAGACAGATCCTGATTCACTATTATTCCTGTAAAAAAAAACGCCTCACAGAATGAATGCTTATCGATTGATCGCAGAGAGTATATTTATTTAGAACGCCAGAACTTTGCCTCCTGTCCATCCCCACCATCCGTTCCTCCTGGCTCTCCTGTCCCATCTGTCCTTCATCTCCATCCCGTCTCTCCCGTCCCTCACGTCCCTCCCATCCACCCAGTTCCTTCGGAAACTCCTCGTTTTTATAAGTGTCACTGATTTGTTTATATTTAGGTATGTACATGCCTTGTTCGAATATTGTTTTCTATGACGTGCATCTGCGCAGGTGCCGAGAGGTAGAGAGAGCACACGACGAGCCACAACATGGCGGCCATCTTGAAGATAATACTCAAATCATACGGAAAAATACTGGAACAAACATTTTTATAAAGTCTTCGGTTATGACCAAGTAACTACCCTAGAGGTACTTATGTCAAATGCTGTACCTAGTACCTACCTATCTAAATAAGGAGAACACTTATCTACGTGGGACGGCCGTTATGTTATGCGTATCTAAGCCGAAACTAATTCATCTAAATGACTACTGTGCATGGTAAATCTGTATGGTCTGTCAGTCAGTAAGTGTAATGGCAGTCTAAATAATAATTTTGTCGACAGGTAAATCACCCTGATAAATTACCCCCTGAAAGTCGCTTTTGCTCTGCCTACCCCATTAGGGATAAAGGCGTGATTTTATGTATGTAAAATGCATGATGCAAACCCTCTGGTTTCCCTTCTGTGTTGCAGAGGTCAGATGGCAGTCGCTCTGTGTAAAAACCAGTAAACTCGTTCAATCACCTAGATTAGGTAGCCGACCTCTTGAGATACGGGGTAAGGCTAGGGAGATGATGATGAAATAGGGGCTTAGAGAAAATGTGCCATATAATTTATTGCTTTTAGCCCCATAAAAACTTGTTTTATAATAGGCATGTGAAGAAAATACGAAAATATTTCTTCTTCTGTGAGTCTATCAAATTAGTGTCAGAGTACCTACCTTATAAACACTTAATATGCCTAGGATATGTTTTGACTCATCATCATCATCAACATACTTTCAGCTCTATGTCTACCCATTGCAGGGCATAGTTAGACCTCCTCTTTCTCGTGCCATGACTACCTATCTAGCTGCTATCCAGCTGCTATGTTTTGACTATCGACTATTATTAATGACAGCAACCGTGACCTCGTGTCCCATCCCTTTATGATTATACAACGTGTAACAGAAAGGGTATATGCATCGAGAAATGTGTCAATCTACCCATAAAACTGAATAACTTTCCCTAAGAAACATAGGTCGAAATACGATAAAGAACAATAAAACTGAATCAGGTCTGCTAGTGAGCCTTTACAAAATATTATCCATTATTTCATCGTATACATTCATGAGTGTTTTAATATAAGTGATGACTGTCGGAGCAGAATTCAGTTCCCGGTTCAAGAACAGCATACAATCACCGTTGTACATTGTATCAATGGTATACAATACTTTGTATACAAATGTTGCGTTAAATGTGTTACTGTAAATGGTGGGCTTGTACAGTCTACACAAAGGACGTTCAGTTGATTGAGGGTTTGAAGACAATGTTGATACTCCACTAGAGGATGCAACAACTTCACGTCGAAAATCTCTTTCGCTTCTTCTTTGCTAACGTATAGATATTTCTTCAAAACATATTTTGCTGTTAGCTGATCATTGTTGTTGCTGTCAGCTTTGCTTAGTACGTTAAGCGCTACGTACGAAAGAAGAATGCTACAGACCTCATTTCTAGTACTGATCGTTTTTTTATCCGAGAAGTATATCAAAGCGATCATGATCATTCTCAAATCTTCAGAAATCTTGTCCATAGCTTCAAAGTCAAACCCATGGAAATACTCGTTCAAGAAGTGTTTGAACATATCTCCGTTCAGATGTTTCCATCCATTTTCGAACGGACTGTTGATTCCGTCGTAAGTTGGCTTGGAGATAGAGTCGGTTAAAGACACGGTGGATTGCTGCTTTTTCATGAAAATAATTAGTCGCTCCTTCTCGAAGTTTGTAAGCAAGTTGTAAATGTATTTTACAATATCCAGGGCGTTAATATTGTGTGCCTTAATCTACGGGATGTTTAGTAACGATAAAACAGGATATAAAAAACAAAAATAGATCTTACTAAAAGAAATTTTTAGCAGCTCTTACAAATTTTCTGATAAATATTGTCGTTTTCAATGGGGAAGTAAAAAAGGATAAATTAGGATATAAAATTTTTATGTGCTTCTTACTCGTCTAACATCTCCTAAGTTATGATGATGGCACACAATTAATTAACACCCTGCATATTATATATTGTCAGGTGGTTGTGTTGTCAGGTACTTAGTTTTAATATAGGGTTAATACGCGTGCAGAAGTTGGTAGGTAAAAAGAATGTATTTGTAGAATAAAACAATGTAATCTTTCCTTCTTTATATTACAAGTATAAATTGTATACATAATTATAAAAATAAAATAAAAACGTAACAGTACACTAGACTATGAATATTTGAATGGACTAAAACAGTGTTTTATTTTCTGTCTCCGAAATATTACATACATACCGAACTACCTACCTAAATATCTATATACAGCGTGTAACAGAAAAAGATGTGAATTTGCCCATAAAACTGAAATACTTTCCCAAGGAACATGGCCGAAAAATTAAAAAAATCCAAGTGCGAGTTGGACTCGCGCACGAAGGGTTCCGTACCTTTATCTATACAACAACGGCAAAAAAAAATCACGTTTGTTGTATATAAAGGAGCCCCCCTATAAATATTTATTTTATTCTGTTTTTAGTATTTATTGTTATAGCGGCAACAAAACAAACCTACATCATCTACGAAAATTTCAACCGTCTAGCATCATCATGGTTCATGAGATACAGCCTGATGACAGACGGACAGATGGATAGAACAGCGGAGTCTCAGTAATAGGTGGTAATAGGGTCCCGTTTATTATCCTTTGGGTACGGAACTCTAAAAGAATTGGCTTCCCGTGACCAGTCTCATACAAATGCACCATTAGTCAAATTTTTTTTTTCGACCTGTGTTCCTTGGGAAAATTGTCTCAATTTCATATGGACAGGCATACCCTTTCTGTCGAACCCTATACAAGTTCGTATCGTATCAAAGGCTTTTTTCAGTCATAGTCACGGCGGGGAATTTTATACAGGTAACGACGTGTGAAAAATGTGATTTATTATCGTGCCCACAGTTGTTTGGAACTAGCTGCGATGAAATAGGGCTTAGAGAAAATGTGCCATTATAATTTTTTGCTTTTAGCCCCATAAAAACTTGTTTTATATAGGCATGTGAAGAAAATACGAAAATTATTTCTTCTTCTGTGAGTCTATCAAATTAGTGTCAGAGTACCTACCTTATAAACACTTAATATGCCTAGGATATGTTTTGACTCCATCATCATCATCAACATACTTTCAGCTCTATGTCTACCCATTGCTGGGCATAGTTAGACCTCCTCTTTCTCGTGCATGGACTACCTATCTAGCTGCTATCCAGCTGCTATGTTTTGACTATCGACTATTATTAATGACAGCAACCGTGACCTCGTGTCCATCCCTTTCTGTTACA
>JARACY010006197.1:0-18291 GCA_029255725.1 Scrobipalpa atriplicella
TTGTTGCTCCGGTCCCCTTTTCCAAAAATAACATAAGTTGGCTCGAAAAGTAACATTTTGACCACAAAAACTGAATTTGTAACTGTACCGGTGGTAAATAAAGATTTATTTTTTGTGTACATTTGTTTTTCGACTAAATGCTACCTGGACTTAAACTTATATGATACTACTAATCACGCCACTTGACTAAGGGGGTAGAAACGAAACTAAAATTTGATTGTTTTTAACCGATTTTGATTGATATTTTTTTATTTAACTGATTGTTATCTGGACTTAAACTTAGGATAAAATAAACACGATACCTGACTTTATCCATGCTTAGATTCTCACTGGACGTGGAACGGGCAAAACTGTTTTTATACCAAGAATTCCACTTATTCCTAACAATTTCTGAGCGCACACATTTTCCTAAAAGCCTCTGCTTAGCAATGACCATCAACAAATCCCAAGGTCAAACAAACTCTTAAGGCTGCTGGGGTGGATCAAAGATCCAAATGCTTTTGCCTCGGCCAGTTGTATGTTGCATGTTCACGTCACGTCACGAGTGAGTAGCGCTGAGCAATGGTTTGTTTTAGCTACAGCGGGCAAGATAGTGAAATTCTCTGATTTAAAAACTTATTTATTACTCATACTTCAATGCGAACGAAGTCGCGGGCACCAGCTAGTATAATAATAATACATACCTATACAATACACCTCTATAGAGGTCAGTGACCTAATACTGGACACTATCAGATTTAGAAAGAAGAAAGAAACTGTCATAATGTCATAATTATTTAGAACACATTTTTAAAATATCGTTTATTCTTTATCTTCTTTAAAAGATTTGTATATTCCTTGTTCTTTATTCTACAAGCCAATCTACAAGGCAAGAGAAGAAATGAACAACCTCATTTTATTACTCGTTTTACTATCTACAGGATATGTCGCATCTTCTGGAATTATTCGTAATATTAAGTGCCTCGTGAAACTTACCAAGTTCAATGCATGTCTTCATGTAAGCACAACAAAAACTGATGCAGAGTCTCTTTGCGGTGTCATGTTGCCTTATTATGTGTATTGCAGGAGTGGTCCTCAAACGATAGCAAAAGCATCGCAAAATTGTAATGATTTTATAAACGGAAATGCATTTGCCAAAAGCTCTGACAAATGGAATGAAAAAAATTGTGCGGAGCTTATTTCACATAGCCCATTGCACGTAATTAATTCTCTATTGCTAATTGTTTGTATTATTGTGATTTGTGTTTTTTGTTACTAATATTATAATTATATTAAACGTCAATGAAAAACAATTTTCCACAAGCCATGACAAATGGAATGAAAAAAATTGTCCGCAGCCTATTTCACATAGCCCATTGCACGTAATTAATTCTCTATTGCTAATTGTTTGTATTATTGTGATTTGTGTTATTTGTTACTAATATTATAATATATTAAACGTCAATGAAAAACAATTTGCCACAAGCCATGACAAATGGAATGAAAAAAAATGTCCGCAGCTTATTTCACATAGCCCATTGCACGTAATTCATTCTCTATTGCTAATAAAATTGTTTGTATTATTGTGATTTGAATGAAAAACAATTTGCCACAAGCCATGACAAATGGAATGAAAAAAATTGTCCGCAGCTTATTTCACATAGCCCATTACACGTAATTAATTCTCTATTGCTAATTGTTTGTATTATTGTGATTTGTGTTATTTGTTACTAATATTATAATATATTAAACGTCAATGAAAAACAATTTGCCACAAGCCATGACAAATGGAATGAAAAAAATTGTCCGCAGCCTATTTCACATAGCCCATTGCACGTAATTAATTCTCTATTGCTAATTGTTTGTATTATTGTGATTTGTGTTATTTGTTACTAATATTATAATACCGCGTGTAAGGGACAGCGTCCCGCAAACTGATAGGGGTTGCTCAGTCAACGATACTGAACACATATCACCAGGATTTTTTTTCAGGAAATGAAAAAAAAATTTGCTTTTCCATACAAATTGTCTGATCAATGTGGTCATTTTGTATGAAAAAGCAAATTTTTATTTTCACTTCCTGAAAAAAATTCCTGGTGGTAGTTGTTCAGTATCGTTGACTGAGCAACCCCTATAAGTTTGCGGGACGCTGTCCCTTACACCCCGTATATTAAACGTCAATGAAAAACAATTTGCCACAAGCCATGACAAATGGAATGAAAAAAAATGTCCGCAGCTTATTTCACATAGCCCATTGCACGTAATTAATTCTCTATTGCTAATTGTTTTGTATTATTGTGATTTGTGTTATTTGTTACTAATATTATAATATATTAAACGTCAATGAAAAACAATTTGCCACAAGCCATGACAAATGGAATGAAAAAAATTGTCCGCAGCTTATTTCACATAGCCCATTGCACGTAATTCATTCTCTATTGCTAATAAAATTGTTTGTATTATTGTGATTTGTGTTATTTGTTACTAATATTATAATAAATTAAACGTCCTGTATAGTTTCTCCGTGTTGTTTTTTCTAGGCCCTAGAATGTAGGGAATCTGGTTACCTGTAATTACAAGTAATGCTATTACTTTGAGTACCTAATCATTACAAGTAATTGCAATCTGCAATAAATTATTAATCTAATTACTCCATGTAGCATGCGTGGGCAAAGTTTGGGCAAGTGTTAGCCATGGGCCTTGCCCCCGCCTTGTGAGGCCTCCTAGAGTGATGATCGGTAGGTATAATAAAGCGTTAAAACTTATGAATCATAGGGAAAGTAGTGTTTTACCTAAATATTTGCTAGTATGCAGTACCTTTTCACTTGTTTAAGATGATAAGCTACATAAATGCCAAAAAATCACCTTGAATTAACTGCATTGACAAATTGCTCTCTCTAGATATTTGCTCACAGTAATGTAGCCAATGCAATGGCTGGCATTGCCTGTGCCTCGCGGTGCTGGTAATGGCCATCCACCAAATTTTTAAAGAAGAAAGAACCTGAAAATAAGACCTATAGAGAGACCTACAATATCCTTCCCACGAGCTGGATGCGGAGGATGAGGACCATGGTGCTGGTGCCTCGGTCGGTCCAAAGAAGGATATTCTGTTCTGTCCTTCTCAAGGTTGGTTTATTCATCGTTGTTTACCTATGCTTATTAAAAAGATTATAGGTAAATTTTACTTTGATCTCTAATAACGAGGATTCAATCTTTTTCAGGTTCTTTCTTCTTTAAAAATTTGGTGGATGGCCATTACCAGCACCGCGAGGCACAGGCAATGCCAGCCATTGCATTGGCTACATTACTGTGAGCAAATATCTAGAGAGAGCAATTTGTCAATGCAGTTAATTCAAGGTGATTTTTTGGCATTTATGTAGCTTATCATCTTAAACAAGTGAAAAGGTACTGCATACTAGCAAATATTTAGGTAAAACACTACTTTCCCTATGATTCATAAGTTTTAACGCTTTATTATACCTACCGATCATCACTCTAGGAGGCCTCACAAGGCGGGGGCAAGGCCCATGGCTAACACTTGCCCAAACTTTGCCCACGCATGCTACATGGAGTAATTAGATTAATAATTTATTGCAGATTGCAATTACTTGTAATGATTAGGTACTCAAAGTAATAGCATTACTTGTAATTACAGGTAACCAGATTCCCTACATTCTAGGGCCTAGAAAAAACAACACGGAGAAACTATACAGGACGTTTAATTTATTATAATATTAGTAACAAATAACACAAATCACAATAATACAAACAATTTTATTAGCAATAGAGAATGAATTACGTGCAATGGGCTATGTGAAATAAGCTGCGGACAATTTTTTTCATTCCATTTGTCATGGCTTGTGGCAAATTGTTTTTCATTGACGTTTAATATATTATAATATTAGTAACAAATAACACAAATCACAATAATACAAAACAATTAGCAATAGAGAATTAATTACGTGCAATGGGCTATGTGAAATAAGCTGCGGACATTTTTTTTCATTCCATTTGTCATGGCTTGTGGCAAATTGTTTTTCATTGACGTTTAATATACGGGGTGTAAGGGACAGCGTCCCGCAAACTTATAGGGGTTGCTCAGTCAACGATACTGAACAACTACCACCAGGAATTTTTTTCAGGAAGTGAAAATAAAAATTTGCTTTTTCATACAAAATGACCACATTGATCAGACAATTTGTATGGAAAAGCAAATTTTTTTTCATTTCCTGAAAAAAAATCCTGGTGATATGTGTTCAGTATCGTTGACTGAGCAACCCCTATCAGTTTGCGGGACGCTGTCCCTTACACGCGGTATTATAATATTAGTAACAAATAACACAAATCACAATAATACAAACAATTAGCAATAGAGAATTAATTACGTGCAATGGGCTATGTGAAATAGGCTGCGGACAATTTTTTTCATTCCATTTGTCATGGCTTGTGGCAAATTGTTTTTCATTGACGTTTAATATATTATAATATTAGTAACAAATAACACAAATCACAATAATACAAACAATTAGCAATAGAGAATTAATTACGTGCAATGGGCTATGTGAAATAAGCTGCGGACAATTTTTTTCATTCCATTTGTCATGGCTTGTGGCAAATTGTTTTTCATTCAAATCACAATAATACAAACAATTTTATTAGCAATAGAGAATGAATTACGTGCAATGGGCTATGTGAAATAAGCTGCGGACATTTTTTTTCATTCCATTTGTCATGGCTTGTGGCAAATTGTTTTTCATTGACGTTTAATATATTATAATATTAGTAACAAATAACACAAATCACAATAATACAAACAATTAGCAATAGAGAATTAATTACGTGCAATGGGCTATGTGAAATAGGCTGCGGACAATTTTTTTCATTCCATTTGTCATGGCTTGTGGAAAATTGTTTTTCATTGACGTTTAATATAATTATAATATTAGTAACAAAAAACACAAATCACAATAATACAAACAATTAGCAATAGAGAATTAATTACGTGCAATGGGCTATGTGAAATAAGCTCCGCACAATTTTTTTCATTCCATTTGTCAGAGCTTTTGGCAAATGCATTTCCGTTTATAAAATCATTACAATTTTGCGATGCTTTTGCTATCGTTTGAGGACCACTCCTGCAATACACATAATAAGGCAACATGACACCGCAAAGAGACTCTGCATCAGTTTTTGTTGTGCTTACATGAAGACATGCATTGAACTTGGTAAGTTTCACGAGGCACTTAATATTACGAATAATTCCAGAAGATGCGACATATCCTGTAGATAGTAAAACGAGTAATAAAATGAGGTTGTTCATTTCTTCTCTTGCCTTGTAGATTGGCTTGTAGAATAAAGAACAAGGAATATACAAATCTTTTAAAGAAGATAAAGAATAAACGATATTTTAAAAATGTGTTCTAAATAATTATGACATTATGACAGTTTCTTTCTTCTTTCTAAATCTGATAGTGTCCAGTATTAGGTCACTGACCTCTATAGAGGTGTATTGTATAGGTATGTATTATTATTATACTAGCTGGTGCCCGCGACTTCGTTCGCATTGAAGTATGAGTAATAAATAAGTTTTTAAATCAGAGAATTTCACTATCTTGCCCGCTGTAGCTAAAACAAACCATTGCTCAGCGCTACTCACTCGTGACGTGACGTGAACATGCAACATACAACTGGCCGAGGCAAAAGCATTTGGATCTTTGATCCACCCCAGCAGCCTTAAGAGTTTGTTTGACCTTGGGATTTGTTGATGGTCATTGCTAAGCAGAGGCTTTTAGGAAAATGTGTGCGCTCAGAAATTGTTAGGAATAAGTGGAATTCTTGGTATAAAAACAGTTTTGCCCGTTCCACGTCCAGTGAGAATCTAAGCATGGATAAAGTCAGGTATCGTGTTTATTTTATCCTAAGTTTAAGTCCAGATAACAATCAGTTAAATAAAAAAATATCAATCAAAATCGGTTAAAAACAATCAAATTTTAGTTTCGTTTCTACCCCCTTAGTCAAGTGGCGTGATTAGTAGTATCATATAAGTTTAAGTCCAGGTAGCATTTAGTCGAAAAAAAAAATGTATCGAAGTCGGTTAAAAAACAATCAAAATTCAATTTCCTGTCTACCCCCTAAGTCATTTGGTGTGATTATTTATATCCTTGTTTACTGTCCAGGTAAAACTCAGTCAAATGAAAAAAGTCCCATCAAAATCAGTCCAGTAGTTTCTGAGATTTAATTTCCTGCCTGCCTACCCCCTAAGTCTATTGGCGTGATTATTTATATCCTTGTTTACTGTCCAAAAAAAACTCAGTCAAATGAAAAAAAGTTCCATCAAAATCCGTCCAGTAGTTTCTGAGATTCAATTTCCTGCCTACCCCCTAAGTCGATTGGCGTGATTATTTATATCCTTGTTTACTCTCCAAGTGATACTGAGTCAAATAAAAAAAGTCCCATCAAAATCGGTCCAGTAGATTCTGAGATTAGCCCGGACAAACAGACAGAAAGACAGACAGACAGACAAAAATTCTAAAAATGGTTGTTTTGGCTTCTATTGCTATAATTAAGACCCCCTGTAATAATTTTTCATAAAAATCTTCAATGTACAGAAATCGGCCTCTTACAGTTTTATTATATGTATAGATATAGATATTACCGGACGAGCGGAAGGCCGTGTTGCTCTAAAGGTGTTAACAGACGACCGGACCGGACGACCATAGACAACACCGGACAAGCAGTTAGTGTTGCCCGGCCCCTTTTCCAAAAATAACATAAGTTGGCTCGAAAAGTAACATTTTGACCACAAAAACTGAATTTGTAACTGTACCGGTGGTAAATAAAGATTTATTTTTTGTGTACATTTGTTTTTCTCCCTTTTGGTCTCCGTTTTAATATTTTTATTATGTGTTTTACCATTATCTCGGGACTATAGAGTCTCGACATGAGAGGGTCAAAAATAACGTAAAATGTTACTTTTGTAACATTGTGGCAACACTGTCCCGTCAATAATAATAATAATGTGCGGCGGACCGGCGTCCACACGTCCGGACCGCACCAATTTGACAGTCCGGTCCGGACGTCTGTTAACACCTTAAGCCACTCTAGGCTCGTATTTATAAAGCGATCTCAAGATTGAGAGCAATATTGAGTGCGGATTTGACAGGTAATTTTGTACTGGAATGACATTTCTGATACGAACTCAAACTCGCTGTCACTCTTGAGAGCTGATTATAAATACCGGCCTAAGCTCAGATCCATGGAGCTAGAATCGTCCCACGATAACTCTGCATAGGATATTAACTGGCAATCCATAAAAAAATAAATGTGGTATCCCTTAGAGATTCGTCTATCTGCGAATGTGGATACGATGAAGGTTCTCTAAACCACATTTTCTTTCAATGCTCGCTATACAATCATTCTTCCTTCTTCTTTGACCTCTTCACTCTGAAAGTTTCTCTACCTACTTCCATTGACCTTCTTCTTTATACTTAAGTCTATGAATTTGTATCCTGTTTATTTCTTTGTTTATGTATTTTTATTACCATCTATATATATTTATATATATGTATGCTGTCTCTTGCTTTATATACTTAGCTAGTCTCTATTTTCTGAACTGTTTTCTTTCCCTCCTTTCGTTTTGCTTCCTGTTCTTTTTTTTTTTTTTTTTTTTTTTCTACGTGATTCCACTTGTTCACAATGTCCGAGCAATGTCCACACTTGACACTGACAAAATGTCCCATTGCTGGACCATTCCTATAAAAAAAATATATTTCAAAATTGACATTATCAGTTTCTCGTTAATATTTTGTACTGTTTTTGGGCAAAATCTGTTTCTAAAATGGTTAAAACTATTAAAAGTGGCGTTCGAGAACTTATATACAAAATGTTACAGAATTTCCAAAATATATAAGTGGAGATGGAGTCTATTCGTCAACAAAAGGAGCAATGTTTACATGAAATTTAGAATTTGAGAGCAATGTTTACATGAAACTTCTACGAGTAAGTGTGCTGTATAATGTTGATACTTTTAATTATTTTTTATATTATATTCATAGAATTATGTAAATAAGTTCTATAGATTTTAGTTTAAATGAAGAATTCATGCCTTCGACTCTGACTTTGCTTTAGTATCTAGTTATGAAACTAAATTGATACTTAGGTAGGTACATGTTAACACAAATTTAAAAGGCGAAGAAAAACTCTGACACCAGGGTTCATCGGGTCGATCGTTGACTCGGTGACCAACACGATAATTATGATGATAATAAGGCTGGCCGCACACATTCGTTTTCCTGATTCGGAAACCTAAATGCTATTTTTAACCGACTTCCAAAACAAAAGGAGGCGGTTCTCAATTCGTCGTGAACTTTTATTATTATGGTTATTATTATTATTTTTTTATGTATGTTCAACGATTACTCAAAAACGCCTAAACCGATTTCAGAAATTCTTTTTTTATTAAAAGAGTATACTTCCCAGGTGGTCCCATAATAATTTCGCCAGGATCTGATTATGGAATCCATGAGGAATTGAGGGAACTCCTCAAATTTTATAGGCACACATATAGCGATTTCGATATTTTGAGTAATGTGTCAAGCAAATACATTCAGAATATAAAATTTGGTGAAGTGGAGCTGATGGATCGAAGACCTGGAGCACATTAATATTTTTTATGTATGTTCACCGATTACTCAAAAACGCCTAGACCGATTTCAGAAACTCTTTTTTCGTTTGAAAGAGTATACTTCCCAGGTGGTCTCATAATAATTTCGCCAGGATCTGATTATGGAATCCATGAGGAATTGAGGTAACTCCTCAAATATAATAGGCACACATATAGCGATTTCGATATTTTTAGTAATGTGTCAAGCAATTACATTCAGAATATAAAATTTGGTGAAGTGGAGCTGATGAATTGAAGACCTGGAGCACATTAATTGGAACCAGCTAAACTGTTATAGATACGAAGAAGCCGCCTTTGCAAAATATGTTTGGTGTTATTAGCACTCTCTGTTGAGATATAAAACATTCAAAGACTTAACCTAATGTGGAACCTTAAGTGCCCGACTAATCTATAAGAGATACGCAAAAACTGCGATTACAAAAAATAATCAGTAGACGAGCAATTTCTGATGACATACAAAAATTGAAGGCCAAGAGTACCCAATGTGGAACTTGAAGAGCCCAGCTAATCTATCAAAAATACGCAGGAACGGTGATAGAAAGAAATATTCAGTGTGACAAGTACTTTCTGATGTAGGTAATATTAAAATTGAAGGTCTGGAGTATCCAATGCTTTAAGAGCCCGGCTATAGAAATTATTTTTTAATAATGAATGGAGTATAGTAAACAGAACAAATTCGTTCTTTGGTTTCTTTATATGCTACATCTTGCTCATAACGCAAGTAAACGTATCATTCAGGTTGAGAGATTGAAAAAATAATGTCTTTGTATCATGCACTTTGCACTGAGCAAAATGAGCTACTGAGCTAAATGAGCGATTAATATCCAATCCATCCTCTGATGTAAAAGATATGTTTCTATCTTTCCTTTTCAATGAGTGATAGTGATAGCGCGCACCTCTGAAAGTTATTCACCTTGTTGATGTAATGAAACTCAAATCATCCTATTAAGCCTGCTACACACATGCCCCAAATTACTTTTTAGTGGAAGTAATTTCTTTGTGTGGGAATTAAGGGGATTATGGAACATTAACTAAAAAGTAATAAATAAAAGGTTTTTTAAAAAAATCAATGACCGCCTTCCATGCCTTCCTAATACGCACTAAAAGGTAATAAATAATTGTTTTGATCAACTCCCACTTACTTTAAAATATAATATAATTAGAACACATACATATTATTGTTGTTAATTTTGGAGTCGACGCCAGTCCAGCCAAGCTCTTAATAGTAAATTTTCTACAATTGACGAATTATGTCTATCGTTACAACTTAAATAACAACGCTACTTTGTTAACCATGGCTGGCGTCAACTCCACAATTAACAACAATAATATGTATGTGTTCTAATTATATTATATTTTAAAGTAAGTGGGAGTTGATCAAAACAATTATTTATTACCTTTTAGTGCGTATTAGGAAGGCATGGAAGGCGGTCATTGATTTTTTTAAAAAACCTTTTTTACATAAAAAATGTTCTTTTTACGGGAAAAAACCCGACATTCGGTTCCGCACGTTCAGTCAATTCAGAACGGAAAAGAATGTCTGAGATAGGCACACGTCACGGATTTCTGAAACTGAAATCCTGATCAGGAAACCGAATACGGAAAACGAATGTTTACGGTACGGCCGTCCTAAGGGCATAGCACAAAACCTAAATTAATCATAGCTAGCATTAATTTATGACGAAATAATAACATCTTGTACATAAAATGTCTCTTCTTTATTTTTTCAAGGTGATTTGTCTGCGGCCCTTCGAATTTTAATCACTAATTCTGTACAATGAAGCTGTTGGGTACATGGAAGAAGAGTTTGAAAGAAAAGAGTATGATACAGAAGCATTAAAAGGTAAAAGCGAAGGAGATGAATATGAAGGAGTAAATTTTTTTGATATTTCATCAAATTATTACTATTAAGAGAAAAAAAATGGATTTAGGCCTTGATTTAGGCGCATCTCACACTGGCGCCGGACGCCACTCCGGTCGCCGGCGCGACGGTTGCCGCATGCGGTGACGGGGGCACGGTTGTCGTACTACCGTGTGTAATGTGTAATTTTACAAGTAATCTAAAATGGGTGTAATATTTTAAAAAAGACGACTTCACCATAAAAAATAAATAAAATCAAATCAAATCGTCTAAGTTGACTGTAAATCAGTATTGCCATAAAAAAGTTTGAATAAATTCCATTGTCACTTCATTGCAGTTATACCTAGTGGGATTACTCTATATCTTTGCCAGGGTCTTATTATAGTATTGATATAATATTAAATTTCAAGCTGAGTGAAATAGCTACACGCGATGTACTGTGTCCCTTTCTAACAGTTGCTCTAAACAATTTGAGACAATTTCTTTACTTACCTATAAAAAAAATGGCACAGTTGCCATAAAATTCACTTTTCATACTTTAGACAACAGTTTTTGATAATTTTTGCAAAAAAAGCCTTAAGAAATTATGCAAACTCATAATCTTCCTAGCCTTTTTCCCGTATCTCACGGGGTCGGCCACCTAATCTAGGGGATTGAACGAGGGCACTGGTTTTTACACAGAGCGACTGCCATCTGACCTCCGCAACCCAGAAGGGAAACCAGACCCATTCCTAGATTAGGTTACACACAACCTTTGAATTTCTTCGTAGGTGTGTGCAGGTTTCCTCACGATGTTTTCCTTCACCGTAAAAGCGCCGAATAAACGTACATATGAAATTCGAAAACCGAAAAACACATTGGTACGTGGTGGGATTCGAACCACGACCTCCTGCACAGAAGGCCGCGGCCCTATCCACTACACCATCCGGGCTGTTAAGAAATTATGCAAACTAACAAAATAATTTCAATAGGCCGCCATGCCATGATGACATTTTACATTGGCAGACACAGAATGTAATAAGTGACTGGGTTGTCAGGGTATTCTAATGTATGTGTTTAATGTGCTAAGGCTTCTTCTTCTATCGAGTCGACGGCAAGTCAAACCCCATCTCAAATTTCTCTAGCCCAGTAGTCGGCAACTCTCACCGCATCTCCTGTGGCTTGCATTAATTGCTCTCTCGGCTTAAAAGTTTCAAGAGAAAAGTTTCAAAATACTTTAGTTACAATATTAATTAAAAGCTTTTTGAAATTAAGTAAATAATAGTCATTGTTTGAAATAATTTTTACCATTTTAGAAAGGGACAGGGAAACTGTTAGAAAGGGACACAGTCTGAATTAAAAATTATGATTATTACATGACATTTATGACAGTTTCTTCTTTCTAATCAGATTTAGAAAGAAGAAACCATAGAAGAAACTGTCATAAATGTCATGTCAGTTTTGTCAGGTTTTGAAGTAAGTTTTGTTTTACCTTTCGCACACTGGCGCGGCTTGCGGTGGTGGTGGCAGTGGCGAATGGCGGACAGTTGTGTTCCTTCATAATGTACGAAAGATCGCACACACGCTGTCCGCTCCGCCACCGTAGGCCGCGCCAGTGTGCGACAGGCTTAAAACTCTCAGATTAAAACTCAGTGTTTTTTTACACTTTTTTAGCAGGGAGGTTTATTCCTCTGACTGAGCAACCTCTTAGATCAGTTTCTGGTACGCTGACCCTTACTATACATAGGTATACAGGGTGTCCAGGAATTAATGGATAACCCTTTAACTGCGGCTAGCTTGACCGATGCCCTACTTGTAAAAAAATTATGACCTCAGTAAAAGTGTCACAGTTTTCGAAATATCGTACAAAAACCGTTTTTTTCATAATTTTCTCCCTACGCTCAGTTATTTTCATGCTATTTCATCAAATATATCAACATTTTTGGGTTTTTTATTTTTTTTAATATACCTTAATAGTTGATACTTAAAATGAATACATTATTTTAGTTAGTTATTTTATAAGAAAATAATTTAAAAAATAAGTTTTATTGAAAAAATTAGGCAAAATATTTTTAAAATTTTGTCTTTGACCTCCTACGGTGAAAAAAAAAGTGACACTTTTACTGAGGTCATAATTTTTTTACAAGTAGGGCATCGGTCAAGCTAGCCGCAGTTAAAGGGTTATCCATTAATTCCTGGACACCCTGTATATCTGCTCTGTGGCTTGCTCTGTGGTATATACTATAATGATGATGTGATGATTGGCTGCATTTCTCTCGCAAAAGAATAGTTACTTGTTTAACAAGTGAGCAAAAGTTAATTTTTAATTCGAGTGCTTAAATTGAATCCCGAGCAAGCGTCCTTCGCTTTAACAAGATTACTTGGATCACTCTCCGACCTATAGTTCCCCCCCAGTTTGTAGGCTTGTAAAGATAAAGATAGCGAAGTACTGAACATAGGCCGCAGGCTGAACGCATGTTTCATACATATGTATGAGCGTGGCCAATTTGTATAATACACGTTCAGCCCGCATTCCATCTGAACACAGACTCACAAATGATTCTTATTTTCAGAGCTGGTCGAGTGATGGTAATAGACATAAGCCGTATCATAGTGAAGTCAGATTTGCAGCCATCAAACCTGGTGTTAGAAGACGCGACTTGTATGGAACTAGAAGAGAAGCTGTATGACAGGTTGCATGCTGAGTGCTCTTGTCAGGTAAGATTATTTAAAAAACTTGGTTCTCCTTTGGAAATAAGGTATTTTCCTGCGGTAAATAGTAGCCTATGTCCGTCTCCAGGTTACCGTCTAAGTATCAACAGACTGTGCTTTCGCATAAATTTATAATATGTATTAGTACCTATAGATTTTGTTCTTGTAGCTAGAGTTCATCGGATTCAATCGTTCATTCATTTAAAAATACAATCCAAGAGAAGAAAAAACCCCCGTATCACATTTAAAGTCCAGTTATTATTATTATTACTTAGAATGGGTTAGCTCTTGACTCTAGACACAAAGGTCAGCGATGACGTGACAGAGTCGACGATGGAGCGAGCTAACCCAGAAGACGCGTTTAGGCACTGGTAGTCCTCACGCACCGACGGAACACAGCAAGATGTTTGGCGCCGGACTCCGGTAAGAGGGTGGTCGCGAGCCAGTTATAAATTTCGTGATCATATCATGAAGCATGCAACTTCGTCGAAAAATCGGACACTCATACCAAAATTGAAAAACCACATTTTAAGAATAAGAATAAGAATATACTTTATTGCACAGAAAAATAGAAGATACAAGAAAAGAGAAATGATACAAATAGTATTACAAAATAGGGCGGCCCTTATTGCTAAGCAGCAATTTTCTTCCAGGCAACCGTAAGGGCACAGGAAAATAAAAATTTCACAAGTGGGCTGGCATACATATAATACATATAGTATACATATAAATATAAATATAATATAAATATTTTTCCCCTTTTTAAAGAAAATGAATCAAGTAGATTATAAAACTTTTAGACTTTAAAAGGTTCCTATTTATGTATGATTATTGTTGTTCCTATCTTAGGCACTGTTTTGTGGAATGGACGCACGCGTGGCATGATATGCGAAAACACGCCGATTCCGAATTACATTTGGTACCGAAAATCAGGATGCAAGTGGTGTTCTCTAACAGCATTAAGAAAGACTACAAACTTTTGCCCAGGTATGTGACATCTGAATTGATTCCTAATTTAAACATGTAAATATGATTATTTATCATCAGCTTAACGATCTGGTCACGCAACGGAAGAGATAATGGCCTCGATTCTCGCCGTCCAGTTACTTATTCTAATTCTTAGTAGGCGCTGTCACTTTTTAACATTTGACATAAGAACAGGATAGCAAAATAAACACATGTTTTTGACGTTTCCTAATTTGACATAAGGTGCTTTAAATAAGAACCGAGGATAGAGCATGTTCCTTGTTTTACGTCAAATAAGCAATCTAATGTCAAATTTAAGCCATCTAATGTCAGATTAGGAATGTCAAAGTCATGTGTTTTATTTTGCTATCCTGTTCTTATGTCAAATATCAAAAAGTGACAGCGCTACTAAGAATTAGAATTACAGTCGTACAAGGATCTTTTGGCGCGTGGGTGACATTGACAGCACAGATTACATAACCTAACGGACATGTATACTAGGTAATCTGTGCTGTCAATGTCACCCACGCGCCAAAAGATCCTTGTACGACTGTAGTAACTGGACGGCGAGAATCGAGGCCAAAGTGTAGATAAAAACAAAACGAAGTGTACAGCGTGCATCATAGCCCCGCTGGTTGTAATTTTGAATGACCCTAGTGGTTATGTTCTAGTGTTTACTTCGAAATTTCTTCTAAAAGTTTATAATTTTTTTTTGCAGATACAAACTCAACGTGTCTCTATCAAGCTTCAAGTCTGCTACTAGACTTCATAGACAACAAAATAGACAAAACTGACATGACATTTATGACAGTTTCTTCTATGGTTTCTTCCTTTCTAAATCTGATTAGAAAGAAGAAACTGTCCATAAATGTCATGTAATAATCATAATTTTTAATTTCAGACTGTGTCCCTTTCTAACAGTTTCCCTGTCCCCTTTCTAAAATGGTAAAAAATTATGATTATTACATGACATTTATGACAGTTTTCTTCTTTCTAATCAGATTTAGAAAGAAGAAACCATAGAAGAAAACTGTCCATAAATGGTCATGTCAGTTTTGTCTATTTTTGTTGTCTATGAAGTCTAGTAGCAGACTTGAAGCTTGATAGAGACACGTTGAGTTTGTATCTGCAAAAAAAAATTATAAACTTTTAGAAGAAATTTCGAAGTAAACACTAGAACAAAACCACTAGGGTCATTCAAAATTATCAACCAGCGGGGCTATGATGCACGCTGTACACTTCGTTTTGTTTTTTATCTACACTTTGGGCCTCGATTCTCGCCGTCCAGTTACTACAGTCGTACAAGGATCTTTTGGGCGCGTGGGTGACATTGACAGCACAGATTACCTAGTATACATGTCCGTTTAGGTTATGTAATCTGTGCTGTCAATGTCACCCACGCGCCAAAAGATCCTTGTACGACTGTAATTCTAATTCTTAGTAGCGCTGTCACTTTTTGATATTTGACATAAGAACAGGATAGCAAAATAAACACATGACTTTGACATTCCTAATCTGACATTAGATGGCTTAAATTTGACATTAGATTGCTTATTTGACGTAAAACAAGGAACATGCTCTATCCTCGGTTCTTATTTAAAAGCACCTTATGTCAAATTAGGAACGTCAAAAACATGTGTTTATTTGCTATCCTGTTTCTTATGTCAAATGTTAAAAAGTGACAGCGCTACTAAGAATTAGAATAAGTAACTGGACGGCGCGAGAATCGAGGCCATTATCTCTTCCGTTGCGTGACCAGATCGTTAAGCTGATGATAAATAATCATATTTACATGTTTAAATTAGGAATCAATTCAGATGTCACATACCTGGGCAAAAGTTTGTAGTCTTTCTTAATGCTGTTAGAGAACACCACTTGCATCCTGATTTTCGGTACCAAATGTAATTCGGAATCGGCGTGTTTTTCGCATATCATGCCACGCGTGCGTCCATTCACAAAACAGTGCCTAGATAGGAACAACAATAATCATACATAAATAGGAACCTTTTAAGTCTAAAAGTTTTATAATCTACTTGATTCATTTTCTTTAAAAAAGGGGAAAAATATTTATATTATAATTTATATTTATATGTATACTATATGTATTATTGTATGCCAGCCCACTTGTGAAATTTTTTATTTTCCTGTGCCCTTACGGTTGCCTGGAAGAAATTGCTGCTTAGCAATAAGGCCGCCTATTTTGTAATACTATTTGTATCATTTCTCTTTTCTTGTATCTTCTATTTTCTGTGCAAATAAAGTATATTCTTATTCTTATTCTTAAAAATGTGGTTTTCAATTTTGGTATGAGTTGTCCGATTTTTCGACGAAGTTGCATGCTTCATGATATGATCACGAAATTTATAACTGGCTCGCGACCACCCTCTTACCGGAGTCCGGCGCCAAACATCTTGCTGTGTTCCGTCGGTGCGTGAGACTACCAGTGCCTTAACGGCGGTCTTCTGGGTTAGCTCGCTCCATCGTCGACTCTGTCACGTCATCGCTGACCTTTGTGTCTAGAGTCAAGAGCTAACCCATTCTAAGTAAATAATAATAATAACTGGACTTTAAATGTGATACGGGGGTTTTTTCTTCTCTTGGATTGTATTTTTAAATGAATGAACGATTGAATCCGATGAACTCTAGCTACAAGAACAAAATCTATAGGTACTAATACATATTAAAATTTATGCGAAAGCACAGTCCTGTTGATACTTAGACGGTAACCTGGAGACGGACATAGGCTACTATTTACCGCAGGAAAATACCTTATTTCCAAAGGAGAAACCAAGTTTTTTAAATAATCTTACCTGACAAGAGCACTCAGCATGCAACCTGTCATACAGCTTCTCTTCTAGTTCCATACAAGTCGCGTCCTTCTAACACCAGGTTTGATGGCTGCAAATCTGACTTCACTATGATACGGCTTATGTCTATTACCATCACTCGACCAGCTCTGAAAATAAGAATCATTTGTGAGTCTGTGTTCAGATGGAATGCGGGCTGACGTGTATTATACAAATTGGCCACGCTCATACATATGTATGAAACATGCGTTCAGCCTGCGGCCTATGTTCAGTACTTCGCTATCTTTATCTTTACAAGCCTACAAACTGGGGGGGAACTATAGGTCGGAGAGTGATCCAAGTAATCTTGTTAAAGCGAAGGACGCTTGCTCGGGATTCAATTTAAGCACTCGAATTAAAAAATTAACTTTTGCTCACTTGTTAAACAAGTAACTATTCTTTGCGAGAGAAATGCAGCCAATCATCACATCATCATTATAGTATATACCACAGAGCAAGCCACAGAGCAGATTATACAGGGTGTCCAGGAATTAATGGATAACCCTTTAACTGCGGCTAGCTTGACCGATGCCCTACTTGTAAAAAAATTATGACCTCAGTAAAAGTGGTCACTTTTTTTTTCACCGTAGGAGGTCAAAGACAAAATTTTAAAAATATTTTGCCTAATTTTTTCAATAAAACTTATTTTTTAAATTATTTTCTTATAAAATAACTAACTAAAATAATGTATTCATTTTAAGTATCAACTATTAAGGTATATTAAAAAAAATAAAAAACCCAAAAATGTTGATATATTTGATGAAATAGCATGAAAATAACTGAGCGTAGGGAGAAAAATTATGAAAAAAACGGTTTTTGTACGATATTTCGAAAACTGTGACACTTTACTGAGGTCATAATTTTTTTACAAGTAGGGCATCGGTCAAGCTAGCCGCAGTTAAAGGGTTATCCATTAATTCCTGGACACCCTGTATACCTATGTATAGTAAGGGTCAGCGTACCAGAAACTGATCTAAGAGGTTGCTCAGTCAGAGGAATAAACCTCCCTGCTAAAAAAGTGTAAAAAAACACTGAGTTTTTAATCTGAGAGTTTTAAGCCTGTCGCACACTGGCGCGGCCTACGGTGGCGGAGCGGACAGCGTGTGTGCGATCTTTCGTACATTATGAAGGAACACAACTGTCCGCCATTCGCCACTGCCACCACCACCGCAAGCCGCGCCAGTGTGCGAAAGGTAAAACAAAACTTACTTCAAAACCTGACAAAACTGACATGACATTTATGACAGTATTGGTCTTCTTTCTAA
>JARACY010006198.1:0-18277 GCA_029255725.1 Scrobipalpa atriplicella
GTACATTGGAAATTTTTTAAAGGTACAAAACAATTTTAGTCGTGACATACGTAGTACTTTGTTGGAAATATAGCCTTTTCTGAGCCAGTCGCAAAAGTGACATGAGATTTTATGTAGGTAAGTGGGCACTTTCACCACAAATTGAGGAAAAAGGCTTCCGCAGAATCCTTTATGATTGCTGGCCAAAATCCTTTTCTTTCAATAATATGAGGTCGATATAGTCTATTTTCTTATGAGTAATATAAATTGCTTTCTTAGTAAGTAAGTAAGTCTCTTTTATTAGTTAGCAACGCCATCATAATATGGTATTATAATGTCATTACGATAACTTTTTAGATTTCAGGTTAATACGAATGCAAGTCACGCCTGATTTTGTCATAGGTTAAGCAGAACGTAAAGCGCTTATTTAAAATAAAACCATTTCGGCAGACTTTGACAATTTTTGAGGGTGTTTCAAATAAAATTGTTAGTCTGAGCTATTAGTGCACTGAAAATACATACATAAATACATACATAAAATCACGCCTTTATCCCTAATGGGGTAGGCAGAGCAAAAATGTCCTAAACATAGTTCGTTCCGCCACGTCTGACAAGTTTTGAGGGTTAATACAGATGATGATTATGTATATTACCATAGTGACAGGTTGTCAGCCCATCGCCTAAATTACAATACACTGAAACCCTCGATTCCCTTAGCTGAAAATCCTCTCCTAAAACTATTTTAAGTGTGCTCGGGAAGCATTCTATGATTTTTATTTCTCTCAGTTCAGTATATAGATACAACAGTTTATAAAATTCCGTGCTTTTACTACGCCAATAATTTTGGTTTTATTTTACTAAGAGTACGTCAAAGAAACGCTCATATTAATGAAGATAAAGGAAACCGTAAAAAACAATTTATTGTTTAGCCAGCTTCCCAGTGCAGAATATCCTTCCGATGAATAGTAATAAATATTTTGATCTGAATAAACATCAGTGAAATGAAGCATAAAAACGTTTAGCGAACGATTTTTCACTAGCAACAGTATCAAAAATATATGCCCGAAATTACGAGCCAAAAGCAAATAAAGTCAGCGGAGTAAAAGCGAGAATTCTGATAAGCTTTAAAGCGACATTCCCGTTTTCACCGAGACGGGCTCTTGCATTTAATTTCTAGCTGTAATGAGGCCGAGAAGTGCATATTTCATCGCAGCGGCCCGCTCGGGGCGTTAAGTGGGGTATTTTATTGGCTTATTATACAATATTCTAAGCTAAAAATCGTGGAAAGAGTACGTTTTTAATTGGGTGGCGCGCTCGCGTGGTGCTGACGGGAGGATTATTCATAGCCGCTTCAGAGCCAGCGCCGTAGCCTATTCCGACGCCAATTTTTTATGATCGCGTTCAGCCATTTTTAAGCCAGAGTTTGAATTAGATTGACCGTCCCAAAGATCTGCAGTCTATTATTATAAAGAGCGGTTTAAAAAGTTATATTTTTCATATTTGGAACTTTAATATTTTTGAAGCCGTATAAATGTAATTGCAAATGAGAAATAATAGGTTAATGACGTGCATTAGAGAGTTGCGTTATTTTCGTGTTTATTATAATATACTGTAAGTCACAATTATAACATCATCTAAAATAAAAGGAAGTAGGATCATTTAACTTTGACAAACTAATACTAAGTTAAGTTTAAGTAACTAGATTAAGTCTTAACACTGTTATTTATTTATATTTTTCAAATATTAGGTACTACAGGTAATTTTTTTTGAGATAAGTTGATTTCAGGATGGCGTCATTTGAATTAATAAATAAGGTCCACTGAAAAAAAAAACCTAATGGTGATTTATTTTAGGTAGGTGCGATTTTTAGCATTATGAAATATTTTGCATTTCACATTTTTGACATCTTATTATTTTATTTCCATTAACCTAAAGTATTTTTGTAAGTTATCCATACCTAGTTACAAAATTATCAGATAACAGTAACAAAAATTATCAGATTCAGCTAAAATCACACAAAATGTTGAAAACAATGGCAATAAAAAAAAAACAGAAAATACTAAGCTTCCTTTATGAAGCTCGTATACCGATAATTATCATTTCAAGCTATATATCAAACCGCAGGATTCAGGCGGGCAGGCTAATTTTACGATTCTGAACCATCGGACCGCAGCGGCAGCAATGTACCCCGATTCTCTAAAAATATTTACATTTACCACCGAAAATACTGCCACGAAACTTTCGTACATTGCTGCGAATCTTCGAAAAAGTTCCACGAATATAAAACTAATAGTTAGACAAACGTTACATTAACCATAACTATGTCAGAGGCCTATTTGCTGTGTTATAAAGTGGTATAAAAACCTGACACCTGGGTTAATCTGGTCAATCGACTTGAAACCCAAACGACAAGAAGAAGTAACCTAACGCAATGAACTCAAAACTCTGCCAATGCGAAGTTTCACAAAGCTCCCGTAGTAACCGGAATCGCACCCCAGTTTTCAATGGTACTCGTCGTTTTCGCGAGAGGGCACCAGTAAGTCTATTTCGCGTTGATTTCACGCACATTACTCCTCTGACTTATGAGTTATTGCAGCTGTAAAACTCAGCACACATCAGTCCATTTACCCCCGTTTTTAATAATTTTCTCTGCAATGGTGTAGGTCGTTGGACTTGTTTATTTAAATTACAGGTTTTATCAAACGTTTTGAATTTGGTTGCTACTTGTAAATAAATAATTATGACATGTGAAGTTTGTGCGTGCAAACGTAATGATTAAATTATTGAAGGCATATTATTATTTATCCTCAATAGTCGAATTTGTCAACTGACAAAAAGACAGTTCTGTTAAAATCAAATTCATTTAACCAAGATAAAGAATTAATAGATGTTTAAACAACTTATCTTACACATAACATAATATAAACTAACTCTTAGGTATATCTGTTTTAAAATACTTGTAAAAGGCTCGTCATTTGTGCTACCTATTAAATTATAATATTGGTAATCATCTCTTTTACACCTTGGATATGAGATACTTCTATGATATAAGAAAATGTAGAGATAGAAAATTGTAGATTTCGTTTCTGGAATATCAATTTGACGGAAGTGATTATTAGAATAATGATAATAAAAGATTTACTTTTCGTAATTATTTCCCAGCAATCCACAAAAGAAGACCTCATAGGTTTTATACGTAATGTATTTTGTTAGGCATAAGTAGATAGATACTAATACTTACTGAAACCTTTCTAATGCGTAGGCGGAAATATAAATGACGTTTATCCTTTACTAGGTGTAAGGGACAGCGTCCCGCAAACTGATAGGGGTTGCTCAGTGAACGAAACTGAACAACTATCAACAGGTTTCTTTTTTTCAGGAAATAAAAATAAATTGCTTTTTCATACAAATTGTCTTCAAGGTGGTCATTTTGTATGAAAAGGCAATTTCTTTTTTTCATTTCCTGAAACAAAAAACCTGGTGATAGTTGTTCAGTTTCGTTGACTGAGCAACCCCTATCAATTTGCGGAACGCTGTCCCTTACACCCCGTAGGTATATTTATAATCAGATGCGTAGGAGGTGGCAAACATCATATCAAATCATTTATTTAAAAATAAAACGGAATCTTTTGTGATTCCGATTCTGTGTCTATTTTAGTGTTGATTCTATTCTACGTCCAGACATCGCTTGACCTTTGTAATATTATAATAGTATTATAGGTTTTAGCTAGCGGATTAACGCTCACTCGTACACATATACTTTGAGTTAAATATTTTATTTTGGGTTCAAAATAAGCAATTTTAACGATTAAAATACCAACTTATAGGTATTTTTTTATAATAAGCAGACGTTACTCTTTTTTCTTTTTTAAAATAATCTAAGTAGGTAACAACTGTGTTACCTACGATACAAAAACATAATTAGCGCTAGAAAAAAAAAAGAATACCTACTGGTCCTGTTATACACGAATAGATACGAGGGTATGAACCCTCAAATTGAAAGATAGAACATTCTAGATACCATTCAAATAGACTGTACGTGAACAAGCAACTGAGGGGGGTCATACCATTGGACAAGACAGTATATTAGATATTAGTAACACAGCGGAGGGTAATACAAGTCGAGACTATGTGGCGCCACACGTTACAAGGAGGAACGACCATTCGATGGGAGCAACACTGGCTGATTGCTGAGGGTACACACGGGGCGAAATCTTACATCTGTTTAGCGCACAAAATGTAGCTACAATTTTTTTTTTATCCTGGTTAAGCAGATTTACAGAGATGTGATAGAGATAAACGATAATTACTCAAGTAGGTTAGTAATATCAAATTATTAAAAATAAGAAAACCTTTTTATCCAGTCGGAGTGTTAAAAAAATGCGAATGAAAAATACTCATTTCTAGGGAGGTCTAAAAATAAAATGTTTTGTTATTGATTTAAATAGTTTATTAGATCACAGGCAGCTACTTCGTCGTTCCCTGACGGGATGTTAAAAATTTATATTTCTTCTAACATAAAACAACTATTTACCATCCGTAGTTGGCGCCATAGGCCAGACCGTGAGCTCCAAGACCGAGACCATGAGCTCCGTAACCGAGACCGTGGGCACCAAGACCAAGTCCGTAAGCGTTGTTGATGCCAAGACCATGAGCACCAATGCCAAGACCGTGAGCTCCGTACGCAATGGCACCATGAGCAAGGCCGTGGGCACCGTAGCTCAAGGGGGCGGCGTAGGACAGGGGTGAGGCAATGGCACCGTGGGCGATGGCTACAGGAGCAGCATGAGCGATGACTGGCGCGTGGAGTAGAGCGGGATCTTTGCGCACAACTGCGTTGAATCCGGAGTGGGCATCAGCGGCGTAGTCGACGGTCCTCTTCGTGCCATCAGAGTCCAACAAGGAGTACTGGCCGACGACGTTGTCGCCGTGGCGGGTCTCGTGCTGGCTCTTGACGTCACCGGTGTGAGGGTCTGACACGCCGTATGAGAAGCTGTACGCAGAGCCAAGGCCGCTGGCGTGGGCGCACGCCACCAACATAGCGATTACGACGAACTGTAAAATAAAGAATTTTATTAGAAACTTCTACATTGGTAAAATACACAATTTAATAAAATCTTCTGAATAAACTATGTAAATGATGTTTAAATTTATTAAATTAATATGAGTTTTTTTATCACACCTTAATATTATTTAACTTACCTTAGCTGCCATTTTGATAGGTTTATTTTGCTTGCACAGTGATCTGTGAGTGATTATTCAAAACTTAATAAGTCTTTTATATTACCGCACAATCATACGATAGCATAGGAAGTCAACACAAAGTCTAGGTCAAGAGAAAGTGGTCTGGGTTTTGGCGGTACATTTGCGACGTATGTAAAGCGATACGGAAGCGCGGTGTCAGAGAACTTCAAGGAAAGTGTGTTTTACATGCACGATATTATGTTTATTACATTCTGAGTGATATAAAATTTAATTTAAATTTTAGACTACAAGATTTTTTATCTATTGTTTACTAGAGATTTTACATAACTATCAAACTACTTACGCAAAAAAAACAAGTCATTTTCTTTATAAACAGAATAAAAGTTATTTAAAGCAAGTTCTATGTTTTCGCATAGTGTGGTCCGTCCCGACGTACTGAACCCTAACTAACAGGTCAGATTGAAGGAAGCGGTGGTGGAGAGCGCTCCAGTCAACGGGAAAATATCTACAGCTTCCGAAACGGCGATATGACAGTGACTAATACACTCCAGAACGTTCCACCCACTTCGAGTCCGCTTTTTGTGGCGGTTCATCGATCTGAGATAATATTTGAGATTTATTTTCAGTGAGTTCAATGAAGATGCATTTTGTTTGTGCTACACCAGCACTTGCCATATTTTTCATTACTTTTCGAGAAATTATGACGACTCTACCTGTAAATAAAATATCTAACTAGTAAAAAAACTAAAATTATAAATAGTTTACATAATATTAGCTCTATTAGCAAGCAAGGAAATGCGAGTTAATTTTGTCTCACATTTTTCATCTGAAAGCTTTCCCTTTCTAAATAATATTCACCTCCTTCACTACTAAAATAGCCTAACGTAAACTGAAGTCAAGCATGAAATTCACATTATATTTATTTTACCGTAAAAAGTAACTACTATCTACGGTAGTGAGAAAACGTCTCAGCCAGTAATGGACTGAAGCGGATGTCAAATAAAATGAAATATCCAATACTGATAGAAAATCAGTAGCAAAACCGCCTCTGTAACAACTTTTATCGCGACCACTATTCGAAAATTTTAAAGGCAACCCTAGAGAATAATGAGGGTATTATAACTAGTGACTCATATCGAAGTAGTGCTCATACTCGATGCTCCAATAAAGTTTTGTCAGGGGATCTTTGCCGGCACATAATAAAGTATTACAAAAGCCAAAGACCGTCATTGTTGCTGGTACTTCAATCCCGGGCGGGAGAGGAGCGTTGAGACGGCCGAGTTTGCTGGAACGTCCGCCTAAATTCACAATAACACATTGATTTCATTACGTAAAAAAATTGAAATAAATAAACAAAATTACCCTATGTGGCGCTGTGGTCTGCAAAAACTTTATATCTTAAAGATATATTATAGTATCTTAAATATATCTTAGAGAAAACTATTAAAAATGTCTTACGTCATTATCTATTAACATTTCTTTTTACATTTTGCAAGTATATTTTACCTTTTTGTAACAAGAGAAATAAGGTGGTTACTATAGTAACCTAACGGTGAAAATATATAACGATTAAAATATAACGGTGATAATAATATATTGAAATCGGTTTTGTTGGCGTTTTTGAGTTTATCTTTAGCAAAGAAAACTAAGTTTTCCCATAATTAATATTAGTTAATTAATTTTAGTCATTGACTTGATATGAATGTCAAAAACTTCAAATGTCGGTAAGAGCTAGTTTTCGGATTCTATAGGTAGTTAAAATAAAGAGAATGTTTTTTACAAATATTGACACTAGTTTGGAGTAGGATGATAAATAATTTACCCAAGTTTATGAAATAATAGTATTTTTTATTATTTTTATTATACCTATTTATTTTATTATTATTGAGTAGATACTTTTGTCTGCAAGCTTAAGAAAAAAAATCTTGCTATTCAACTCCTGTGGCTAGATTGTACTGAGTTAGGTATTGGTGTTGATTCGAAAACAAACAGTGCTTGACTGAAATAAAACCATGTTTGTCATTTTCAGACGACTGACTGCATTTTAAATGTGTATATATAACTACTGCCGTCCCTTTCTGTTTGTTAAACACAAGAAGGGATAGGTATCATCCTATTTTAGTTAGATTGTGTTTTCGCCGAATTAGAGCCTTCGCTTTGAACTTTATTTCAGTATAAACGAAACACGAATTATGTTTTGATGTATCTGCTACATTGTCTTTGCAAAAAGAATAATAGGACATTTGCGTTTCTAAACCTTTATGCTAATAGACTGAATACAGGATCAGTAATGTTAATGATTTTAATCATTCGACTCGTAAATCATAAAAGAGCTCCGGATATCGATATTTCTCAGGTTCATTAAAACATTACTCTCAAGATCATTAAAACGTCTAAATTTGAAACTGTCTCTTCTTAAAGTATTTCTTAATTTAGTTACTTGACCGTGATATCGATCTTTTGTTCCACTACTAGTGCGATGTGAACGGAGCATGGAGGGGACAGATAAGGTTTTATGAGCTCGCCACATCGTTTCTGCGCGGAGAACAGGGAGTGTGCATCGCATCGGTTTCTATACGGCCAATGACAGAATTTTGTTTAAAGTAATACTTTGGAGTCGCAGTATTACAAGTCGTTGTTGTATTTTTCTAAAAATTGCAGTATACAGTATTAATCTTTTTCAGTATATATGCAATACCAATAGAATTCTGGCACAGGGAAAATAAATTAGGTATAAAAATATATTTTTTATAGGTACTTCAAAATTCACTTTATAAATATATGAGCAGCGTAAAAATGATGTTGTATATTACTAAAAATGTAAATGGGTTGTCGGTAAAACGTTCACATATCGCATATAAAAAATTTACTAGTTAGTTTTGAATAATTAAAAAACTAATATACTAACTAGGCATGCAAATATTTGAGGAACGCGGTGCAATCAAAATTGTATAAAGTGTAGGTACCAGAATATTTTTTGGCAGATGGTGAAATAAATCTACTAAAAAAAAACTTATTGCAGTGAATAAAAAAAATGCGATTTACTATTTCTTTAATATTATGCAAAAAAACAGAGAAGTCAGCGCTTAGAAAGCAGCTTAGTAGGTATTCGAAATAAACGCTCTTGTTATCTGGTAAGTCTCGGGCTAGTGCCGAGCAGTGAGCAGTGAGCAGGGCACGCGGCAGACACGTCTCCAGCCGTAATGGAATTCTCATGCTCCAACCCTGACGGTTGCTCAGCTACTAATACATACTTTAAATTTGCACCGGTAACCCCCGCAAGCGCTCCAACAAGAAACTTTCCAAAACTTCGAAAGGGATTTAAATGGGCCTTATTTTAAACTTTATCTGTCTATAAAATGGATGGCGCAAAAACTCGACATCTTTTTCGCAGGATCTTGTTATGGTGAAGTGTATTACGGAACTTTGAAAACCCCAAAACTCCGGCTCGAAGTTTTAATATTTTAGCACGTTTAGCTTGATTAGCTAATCTGTGCTAAACGTAGTCTACGTATGCAAACGAGAGAGAACATGTAATAGCTTTTAAAACGGAGCGAATTTTTACTTCGACTAAACGTTTGCGGTTGATTGGATTTGTTCCGTTCCTTGCCGAGAGTTCCGATGGCGAATACTCTTTCAGTAAAACAGCACAGTTAACCATTGACTGCGAACTCCACAATATGCAGCTCTTTTATTTCTTCGTGCTATTTGTTTTCTCCGCTAAGCACTCATTTATTGGAGAGCGAGCTGTATTCTGACTCGTCTTTTTAGCAAAGTAATTATTTTTTATCTGTTGCCACTGCGCGCGGAGAATGGCTTAATTTTTTCTGAAAAATGCGGGGCGAAACAAAATGGAACGTGGAGAGAACAAAGAGAGGGCACTGAATTAATTTTCATTTACGAAATATTTTAATGGATAGATGCCTGGATAGAAACTACAAATTAGACAGAGCTCTGCATATTGATTGTATTAGTCTGAATTCTAGACATAATTTCTAGTTGCGAACATTCGAGTGGCGAGAATGTTTTGAGCTTGTAAAATGTAAACAATTTCTCCGATTAGTGGAGTTTAATTTTGGTTTATCTGGAGAAAAATGTTCTCAAATAATAATAGATAATACGCGTAGAGTTTTAATAAAACTCTTTGTGGGCCATTTTGTATTAGTTAGTTCTTTACTTAAAGCTCTATTTTTTTTTAGCATCTAGCTAGAAACTTGCAATAAGCCCCAAGCTAAATTACAAAGTCACATCTTTAGCTGCCACATGAAATCTTTTAATAAGTAGACAATTTCAATTAAATCTCGAAGGTTTGCTAAGAATGTTGCGATTAGACAAAAGACCTACAAAGCCTTTTCAGGTAATTAATCTGGGTGGAATTCTTTTGACTATCGGCTTCCCGGGACGCCGTCAAGTCAAACCGAGGGAAAATAATTGGTCAAGTCACTTCGCTCTTTTATTAGGCGGCCGATGAATTACTTTAGTTCCCTTTGCGGTGTTTTTTTTTCTGTCTAGAAATTTCGGCAGCGTGAATAAAAATTATATCTACCTAAGTATTGAGCAAGAAACCGATACTAGGCGGATAATAATTATACCGCTGTTTCAACGAATATTATTATGAAAAAAAAAAAACAGTCTTCGATTATGTTTAAAAAACAGCATAAATAATTTGAAAAAATATTTTCGAAGCGGTTAGGAAAAAAATAAAAAATAATTTAACTCTAAATTGATATGAAAGCTTGGAATCCCTGTCTAAACTTAGAAAGTATTGCAAACTAGCACTCGGGTTCGATAGTTTATATAAGTTTTGTCACACAGTAAAATCGAGCTCTTGTCCATAATAAATCTTCAGCCTTTATGGTGGTGCTAGGTATAATAAAATGTTAGTATTATTTGCGTTTCGGCAACGTAAATGGAATTCCCTTGCTCAGCGGCGCGCGGGCATCTCGGCCGTCTGTTTAAATTTGCAAGGACGCAAGCCCGCGCACTCTTTGCGGCAAACTTTCCGCCACTTTGGACGTAAAGCTACCCGTGATTCACCTAATTCAATTTTTAGACCGCCGCGAAAATAGTTGGCTATCTTTCCAGCTCGTTACGTTGAGTGGGAAAAATAAATCTGATTTGTATAAAAGAGACTCATCGATCTCACAGACAAACTGCGTACCTAAGCAGTTTTAATTTGTGGGGCTATTGTAAGAGATTAAGAGATTATTGTAAAAAAAGAAATTAATAAATACTACATTCAACATTGTGAATTCATAGATGGCCATGGCCAATGACCATAAATAACTATAAGTCCATCTTTCCCGCTTATTTTGGAGTTGTAGAGTGAGCAAATAAATCTCATTTAGGATAATAGCGAGTTCGATTTTTTGCATTCTTGAATGGTTAGAAGTGAATAATAATAGAGTTGAAGCGTCTTAGTTTGACGTACTTGTTTGGACGTTAAACTACCATACTCAAAAAATGATGGTTAACTTTCCCGTTAGTTATCGTGCAAATAACTCTGATTTATGATTAGGTTGAGTGCAAAATTTTGCATTCCTAATTAATGGGGAAATAAGTAAATTTATAATAGGTAGATAAATAGTGGCATTGTCGGCCGAGTTGAGTCTATTATTAATTTGCATGAAAGCAAGCCTGCGCAGTTGCGCACTCTTTGCGGCAAACTTCCCGTCAGTTTGTAAGCTACCCGTAATAAACTGACATTCTCATTTTTAAAACACCTCAATAATATTTGCCTAGGACCTTTCTTGCTGCAAAATAAATGTAATTAGGATTAGATTTGAGTTAGACTTTTTGCATTCTTATTTGCTACAAATGACTAAGGCTCGTATTTATAAAGCGATCTCAAGATTGAGAGCAATATTAAGTATGGATTTGACAGATCGTTTTGTACTGAAATGACATTTCTGATACGAACTCAAACTCGCTATCACTCTTGAGAGCTGATTATAAATACGAGCCTAAGAGGATAGCCCAACGCCCCAAGCCCAATCTGCTAAAATGTTTTGATTAGATGACTGAATTATTATAGTTTTTTTTTGTTTTTATAATTTCAATGATTAATGCATGATCATGATCTAATAAAATTAAAGACTATGTTACTTTCACAATGACAAAAAGAACATCATCCAATAGGTATGACTTACTCTAAAGCCGTATAATACTATTATCTGGAACAACTGTTATGTCTCAGGAAACACAAAGTCATGAAAGAAGAATGGCGCGTACTCACTAGAATGGGTTACCCATCGCTGTCACCGCGCGTGACTTATCCTTAACGCTCCAACAGTATCCCTTACCACGACTTCCTCAGAAAATGTATCCCCTTTAGCGTAACACTTCATAAAACGGCCGTTATTCCGCCAACAACCTTTAGCTGCCTTTTAAACCAGAAAATGGATGAAACAGTGATGTTATAAAAAGAAATACGACACTCCTCGTCTCTGTTTATTACCGTACATTAGTTATACAGCTTCCGTAGTGTCGTCTCGGCATGAAATGGGAACTAATGAGATTTTGATGTTTTTTTGACTGTGCTTTTATTTTCCTTGGTAACGTAAAGATGTTGGGACCTCAGTGTGAAACGTCACACAGTAATATACTTTTAACGGTCTCCGGAGCCGTATGTGCTCCAACAATATACTTACCTACTGCTCGTATTTTCTTAAGAAATATAACGCCTAGAAAATGTCGACGCTTTTAAAAAGTCATTGTATATTTTCCACTTTTATACGATTATAAATACTGCAAGTAAGGAAGTCGGATATAAAATTTCCTAATGCTTTTCAGCGAAATTATACTTACACAAAAACAATAAATCTTTATTGCACCAAAACAAATTTACAAGTGAAATCAATATAAGTCTTATGAACACTTTGGTTTCAAACAGTACCTACTTAGCAAATACAAACATATTTCGACCAACATTTCAAACCGCAGCACTTTGGCAAGAACCTACAATTCGTTCGTACAACAGACACTGAAACAAACCTAATGGAAATTAAATTTCGTCCCGCACATTCAAAACACAAGTTTGAATTTAAAACTGAAATCCTTTATTAGCAACATGGCTGCAAGCGACACACGGTAAGTAATTAATTTGTAGAAACACAGTTGCATCTAATATAGCCATTTATATTCTGTTGCACAGTGGCCCGCGCTGGTTTTGTTTTACGTTCGCCTGAGCATTATCCTATCCTGAAGATTTGGAAACGGGTAGACTCGGATCAATGTGATAAAAACACAGTGACACAAAATATACTCTACATGTATTTCTACATTATAAATAATAACTAAACTAAGTTTAAGGCCCGTATTTATAATCAGCTCTCAAGTGACAGCGATTTTGAGTCCGTATCAGAATTGTCATTTCAGTACGAAACGATCTGTCAAATCCATACTTAATATTGCTCTCAATCTTGAGATCGCTTTATAAATACGAGCCTAAAATAACTTGTATTAAATTAAAACAAAATACTCTAGTTAGCATCTTTTTGCAATTTATGGCAATAAGAAGAAAATAGATTCAACCATTGTTGTAAATATTCTTATATTTAATAAGTTTTTTTTTTCATATTTATACGATTTTGATGATCAATATTTGATTATATAGAAGGTTCCTAATTGGTTGAAGACTCTTAATTTTTTGGCAATATTAGACTTTTGTTTATCTATTCTTTTTTAAAGGTGTACCTAGTCTTACAAACAACATTTAAGTGCTGTACCACTTACCTTCCCTACATTCATACTTTATAATAAATGTAGTTACCTATCTCTTAGACCTGTCTAAACTTTCTTACATCTGTCCCCAGAGAGCGTATGTGTATGTAGCTTTGCAGACGAAGAAACAATATACCGTATGTTTACAGACCGCTGTTATTTGGCTACGTATGCCCACATCTTCCAAACAATACTTTTGCCAAGAAACCTCATGCAAATTTGAGCTTTGTGGTGAGGTTGACAACATTTCAATTTGAAGTTGTTTTTCGTTTTAAATTTATTGTTAACGAAATGAATATAAGCTATTTTAAAGGGATTTTTTCCACCATTCTTTTTATATAGATTAGACAACTCTCCTTTATTCAGGCTTCACTGGCAATCGCCTACAATTTTGTAGCACAATCAACTTACGCAGAGCTCAGAAATTTTAGGCAAGGCAACGGACAGCCTTATGCATTATACATCATACATGAGAATTTTCCGATCGCTCACTTAGCCGCCATTGACTACGCTTCCACTTTCATACATGTGTATGATAGCTTTGATTTGTAAGCAGAAAATTTCCTTTCTTGACCAACGTATGGAAATAAATTGGAACATGGTTTGGTTTCTTTTTTAACGCTAGCCACAAAGAAAGGAATAGGGATGTTGACTGGGTGGCTAAAAAAATTCAAAACGTTTATACATAAAACTGATGGCTAAAATAACTGTGGGTCTCATTCATCATTTGAAAAAAAGTGCACATTTAGATTTAATAATCGAGTTAAAAATATAGAAGTTATTGATTTGAGTAGCCAATATTTACAAGCAAGTGACTTAATAAGCCTGTATTTTCATACAAAAAAGCGTTTTTGACATTTCATAAAATGTTGCTGATTTGACTAGTAGTCAAATAGCGTAATGTTCAACCCCAATAGGAGTAGTAAGTAAAATTTGACAGTTTCATGAAATAATTTATTTCAGCCAATCTTTTTCAAATTTTGTTCTAAAAATAATCAAGACAATGGGTAAGTATTTTCAAGATTTCACTCCAAAATAGCTGCAAAATCCAGTCTAAAAATATTCGACTAACCGTAACAACCTAGGAGCATTCTTTGACTAGCTTATTATCGGTAATGATCGCCTTTACAAGATAGATAAAGGTGTGAAATGGATTACTGTTGCAGACGATAAAATATTGCACGTGGTAATACCGTGTCGCGGAAGTAGTCGGTATGACAAACAAAAAAATATTATAATGCTTTTTAATGCTTGCTTGCTTTGTTTGATAAATTGAACTGTCAAAGAAGTTTGTCATAGATGTATATACCTACCTATGCACTCTCTTTTTATTATAAACATATTAGTCTTACACTAGGAGCAGGGGCGTGCAGTCCATACAGGCAAAAAGGCACTGCCTACCCTACAATTTTTACTGACTCACGTAACTTCACTACTTAGAAATAAAACTTTAATTATTTCCAAATTCGTAAAACGGAACGTAACTTTACTTTACCTGAGCTTATCATCTAAGCGCGCCAATTCAAATTTCGCGCCGCCGCTGCTATCATGTCTCTTTCAAATGGAGTAGGCATCGTTTTGCCAAGGGTGCCAACATAACAAAACGACATACCGTAGGTGTGAGACTCTACACACACATAGGTAGCAAATTATTCACTTGTGTGCGTGTATTTGTAGTTGTGTGTGCGGCCCAAAAACAGTCGGAGCAGTGGTAAAATTTTATGACCAGATCCTAAATAATTGGTATAAAATAGATAATAATTTTCATTAATTGATTTGAATGAATTAAATAAATACAATGATTACAATGAAGACATGTTTGATGTTTCCGGTACTTGCTAATATTTCTAAAAAATAATGAAATAATACATTTTTAATATTTAATAATATAACGATTTTTGCAGTATTATGGAGAATAAAAAGTTTTCTTAATCGCTTTTATGTACCTACTTGAATATAAATTGTCCACGAAATCAAATATTATGATATTTACTGTCAAGATATTTTTAAATGAGTTGAAAGAAAAAAAGTTACATGGGTATTTAAAAAAATATAAATTACCATAATTCTGCACACTCTGGCAACTTTCGACCGCTTGCCGGCAAAAAAACTTGCGCCCAAATTGCAAATTAAAAAGTTAATGCGGTGCGCGGGGTGTCGTCGGGGGGCGAGGGCTTATAATCCGACTGAAATGTGTAACTTAAGTTTTGGGTACTTTCTCTACTGTAATTAGATGCATTATCTATTGATAGTATTTTATTTTCAATTTTCGTTTAATTCGCTTTTGAGACTAGACTCCATTGTTTTTTCTTGATGTGTGAAGCGATCGGAAAATTCTCATGTATGATGTATAATGCATAAGGCTGTCCGTTGCCTTGCCTAAAATTTCTGAGCTCTGCGTAAGTTGATTGTGCTACAAAATTGTAGGCGATTGCCAGTGAAGCCTGAATAAAGGAGAGTTGTCTAATCTATATAAAAAGAATGGTGGAAAAAATCCCTTTAAAATAGCTTATATTCATTTCGTTAACAATAAATTTAAAACGAAAAACAACTTCAAATTGAAATGTTGTCAACCTCACCACAAAGCTCAAATTTGCATGAGGTTTCTTGGCAAAAGTATTGTTTGGAAGATGTGGGCATACGTAGCCAAATAACAGCGGTCTGTAAACATACGGTATATTGTTTCTTCGTCTGCAAAGCTACATACACATACGCTCTCTGGGGACAGATGTAAGAAAGTTTAGACAGGTCTAAGAGATAGGTAACTACATTTATTATAAAGTATGAATGTAGGGAAGGTAAGTGGTACAGCACTTAAATGTTGTTTGTAAGACTAGGTACACCTTTAAAAAAGAATAGATAAACAAAAGTCTAATATTGCCAAAAAATTAAGAGTCTTCAACCAATTAGGAACCTTCTATATAATCAAATATTGATCATCAAAATCGTATAAATATGAAAAAAAAAACTTATTAAATATAAGAATATTTACAACAATGGTTGAATCTATTTTCTTCTTATTGCCATAAATTGCAAAAAGATGCTAACTAGAGTATTTTGTTTTAATTTAATACAAGTTATTTTAGGCTCGTATTTATAAAGCGATCTCAAGATTGAGAGCAATATTAAGTATGGATTTGACAGATCGTTTCGTACTGAAATGACAATTCTGATACGGACTCAAAATCGCTGTCACTTGAGAGCTGATTATAAATACGGGCCTTAAACTTAGTTTAGTTATTATTTATAATGTAGAAATACATGTAGAGTATATTTTGTGTCACTGTGTTTTTATCACATTGATCCGAGTCTACCCGTTTCCAAATCTTCAGGATAGGATAATGCTCAGGCGAACGTAAAACAAAACCAGCGCGGGCCACTGTGCAACAGAATATAAATGGCTATATTAGATGCAACTGTGTTTCTACAAATTAATTACTTACCGTGTGTCGCTTGCAGCCATGTTGCTAATAAAGGATTTCAGTTTTAAATTCAAACTTGTGTTTTGAATGTGCGGGACGAAATTTAATTTCCATTAGGTTTGTTTCAGTGTCTGTTGTACGAACGAATTGTAGGTTCTTGCCAAAGTGCTGCGGTTTGAAATGTTGGTCGAAATATGTTTGTATTTGCTAAGTAGGTACTGTTTGAAACCAAAGTGTTCATAAGACTTATATTGATTTCACTTGTAAATTTGTTTTGGTGCAATAAAGATTTATTGTTTTTGTGTAAGTATAATTTCGCTGAAAAGCATTAGGAAATTTTATATCCGACTTCCTTACTTGCAGTATTTATAATCGTATAAAAGTGGAAAATATACAATGACTTTTTAAAAGCGTCGACATTTTCTAGGCGTTATATTTCTTAAGAAAATACGAGCAGTAGGTAAGTATATTGTTGGAGCACATACGGCTCCGGAGACCGTTAAAAGTATATTACTGTGTGACGTTTCACACTGAGGTCCCAACATCTTTACGTTACCAAGGAAAATAAAAGCACAGTCAAAAAAAAACATCAAAATCTCATTAGTTCCCATTTCATGCCGAGACGACACTACGGAAGCTGTATAACTAATGTACGGTAATAAACAGAGACGAGGAGTGTCGTATTTCTTTTTATAACATCACTGTTTCATCCATTTTCTGGTTTAAAAGGCAGCTAAAGGTTGTTGGCGGAATAACGGCCGTTTTATGAAGTGTTACGCTAAAGGGGATACATTTTCTGAGGAAGTCGTGGTAAGGGATACTGTTGGAGCGTTAAGGATAAGTCACGCGCGGTGACAGCGATGGGTAACCCATTCTAGTGAGTACGCGCCATTCTTCTTTCATGACTTTGTGTTTCCTGAGACATAACAGTTGTTCCAGATAATAGTATTATACGGCTTTAGAGTAAGTCATACCTATTGGATGATGTTCTTTTTGTCATTGTGAAAGTAACATAGTCTTTAATTTTATTAGATCATGATCATGCATTAATCATTGAAATTATAAAAACAAAAAAAAACTATAATAATTCAGTCATCTAATCAAAACATTTAGCAGATTGGGCTTGGGGCGTTGGGCTATCCTCTTAGGCTCGTATTTATAATCAGCTCTCAAGAGTGATAGCGAGTTTGAGTTCGTATCAGAAATGTCATTTCAGTACAAAACGATCTGTCAAATCCATACTTAATATTGCTCTCAATCTTGAGATCGCTTTATAAATACGAGCCTTAGTCATTTGTAGCAAATAAGAATGCAAAAAGTCTAACTCAAATCTAATCCTAATTACATTTATTTTGCAGCAAGAAAGGTCCTAGGCAAATATTATTGAGGTGTTTTAAAAATGAGAATGTCAGTTTATTACGGGTAGCTTACAAACTGACGGGAAGTTTGCCGCAAAGAGTGCGCAACTGCGCAGGCTTGCTTTCATGCAAATTAATAATAGACTCAACTCGGCCGACAATGCCACTATTTATCTACCTATTATAAATTTACTTATTTCCCCATTAATTAGGAATGCAAAATTTTGCACTCAACCTAATCATAAATCAGAGTTATTTGCACGATAACTAACGGGAAAGTTAACCATCATTTTTTGAGTATGGTAGTTTAACGTCCAAACAAGTACGTCAAACTAAGACGCTTCAACTCTATTATTATTCACTTCTAACCATTCAAGAATGCAAAAAATCGAACTCGCTATTATCCTAAATGAGATTTATTTGCTCACTCTACAACTCCAAAATAAGCGGGAAAGATGGACTTATAGTTATTTATGGTCATTGGCCATGGCCATCTATGAATTCACAATGTTGAATGTAGTATTTATTAATTTCTTTTTTTACAATAATCTCTTAATCTCTTACAATAGCCCCACAAATTAAAACTGCTTA
>JARACY010006199.1:0-18273 GCA_029255725.1 Scrobipalpa atriplicella
TTGTAAATTGCAATTTAATTGTGATTGAGATGTCTCTAGGTTTAAATAAAACTCACTTTACTTTTCTTAAGGAAAATTCTGAGAAACACTTATGTTATTCTAGTAGTCATCTTCATCTTCCTAGCCTTTTTCCCGTATCTCTCGGGGTCGGCTACCTAATCTAGGTGATTGAACGAGGGTACTGGTTATTACACAGAGCGACTGCCATCTGACCTCCGCAACCCAGAAGGGAAACCAGACCCAATCCTAGATTAGGTCACACACAACCTTTGAATTTCTTCGTAGGTGTGTGCAGATTTCCTCACGATGTTTTCCTTCACCGTAAAAGCGCCGAAATATGAAATTCGAAAACCGAAAAACACATTGGTACGTGGTGGGATTCGAAGCACGGCCTCCTGCACAGAAGGCCGTGGCCCTATCCACTATGTTATTCTAGTAGTAAACTATTTTTTTTAAACTGTATAGAAAATATAGGTCAATGTAGCAAAAAATAAAATCCGATGTAAATAAAATATACAAACAGATGAATAGATCTTTATAAATTGGGAACAAAAGAACACATGATATTCTTATCAACCTACTTATTCTTTTAAAACAGCTCTGTTTATTCAAGTGTGTTCTCGTGAGAATATTTAAATGTGAAGGAATGCAAGATATCCAAATTGGATTTCAAAAAAATAGTGTCCATTTTTGTTCTCATTTCATGGTACTAAGGCTCGTATTTATAAAGTCATCTCAAGATTGAGAGCAATATTGAGTGCGGATTTGACAGGTAAAATTTTGTATTGGAATGACGTTTCTGATACGAACTCAAACTCACTGTCACTCTTGAGAGCTGATTATAAATACGGGCCTAAGAAATATAGAAATATGTAAAAGGTTGTGGATTTCCGCACTGAGAATTTTGTTGGTACACCTTGGAATTGCAGCCCTTGAGACACAAGGAGTTTCAACGAAATGTTAACTTTTTACCTACATTATTTAAATTTATATTAAGCATATTTGATTTATATTTTTGATTGAATCTAAACAATTTTGGAATGGTTAGCCGGTATTTAAAATGTCTAAGACTAACTGACATCGGCGCAAACGCAGTCCGTCCTTGCGCACGCGCAATTTGGCCCACATTCGAACACGGCGAGTACAATGGTGTTCCACGTCGTAGTCCCATAATAGATTATGCTTTTCGTCAATTCGTCGGGTCGTTCGTCAATTTGGTAGCGCGTTTCTTATGTTTTTTAGCGTAGAATAAAATAAATGTTTGCGATACCATACCGATACAAAAACAGCTAATAGATATCTAAAGTATTATTTATAACTTGTCCGATTTCTACCACTGCACGATGTAAGCCCCTTTCTACTAGTCAAATCAGCAACTTTTTATGAAGTGTCAAAACGCTTTTTTGTATGAAAATTGTGAGTTATTACGTCACTTGCTTGTAAATATTGACTACTCAAATCAATAACTTCTATATTTTTAACTCGATTATTAAATCTAAAAGTGCATATTTTTTTAAATGGTGAATGAGATCCACAATACTTTAGGCATCAGTTTTAAGTATAAACTTGTAAGTATAAACGTTTTGATTTTTTTTAGCCACCTAGTCAACATGCCTGTTGAGTAGATATCTATGGTACCTATAGCTTAGCAAGTTTTCAAAAAGACCTCCTCTATGTAGGGCTAAGGATTAGGGAAAGTCCGAAAGTATTAATTTTTATAATAAACCCGCAACATGGGTCCGCCATTCACCAATGTGAATTGACGACTCAAGTACACATTCGGACATTCGGTTTTGGATTGGAATGGAAGTAGCAAATGGGTTGAGTAAATGGTCAGTAGTTACATTGTTCTTTTTTTGCATTGAACCTACTGTAGCGGTAGACGTAGGCTCGAATTTGGTTTAAAAAAATAACCAAGAACTATGGTCACGGTTCGTGGTTTGATTTTATAGATTATACATGCACATTCCTTCATTGTCTAAGATTTCATTGAGACTCATTGTGGAAGATCATGATTATTAAACATTCTATTAATAAAGATAGAGCAAATACTTGTTTATATAGACTAATCTATAATGAAACAAAATAAATTTAACTTAAAAGTAAAGAGTGCCTTAATAATCCAACAACTTAAGATTAATTCCTGTAGTGTCTTTTTACATCCTTATTTACACCTGATTTTGAGTTTGTTAAAGTAAAATTACACGAATTATGTTTAACAAGTTACATCGACAATGAGCCTTTTATAAAACCAAAACCACAGCTAAAACGAAAGCAAACGAAAGACCAAGTGAGATTGCAACAACCAAACAATCAATTGTACCAGCTCAACGTATCTATTATCTATTGCACGGTACCATATTGCACGTTAGTTTCGTACTTGCTTTCGACACATCGATCGAACGTCAGATCGACGAAGATTCGCACTCGTGCGCAACCACAACCTCTAGGGTTGCTACCAAAACAGCCACTAAAGTCCACTACTGAACGTGGACCTCTCCCAAATTAGGGTATTTGGTATACTCATCACGCTTGACAGGCAGATTGAAGAGCGCAGTTTGAGAATTCACATTTACAGAGAACGCTGAAGCTTGTTCCCTGGATATCCCAAAAAATGCAACATAGGTAACAACAACTTGACCAAAAAAATTCCTAAGATCTGACCCTTGTTTTAAAAATGCAAATTAAAATCCATCCGTTTTTTTAATCCTCTTTTTAGTTCTGTCACTGATTCTGATAGTGTTTCACGATGATAGAGAACTACAAACACTTCCATTAGATCGTAAGAGACACCGAGAACATCACAAACAAACCTTCACGAATGGAGAAGGAGTTCCCGATGCATCTGCCCTAGGTACGATCCTATCTCTACGTAATGTTGATCGGGCAGTGCGCATAATTATTACGAAATTATGATCTGATACGAATCCAGTTCCTTTGACGAGAAGAGGTCAGTTCATTATTAGTTCATTATGTAGTTATGTTATTGATATACTTGTTCAAGACGTGAGTTATTATAGCATTTTTTGTATTGATAATTGAAATTGTGAGTAAAAAAGCTGATTAAATTGATTGATTGAATTAATGAACATAACAAACGCGATTGATGCTTTTTTTTCTTCCGGAGTTAAAGCCGGTAGAAGGACCAGAGAGTTTGGAATTATTCTACTGTCGGCAAATAACTGCTATTCAATGTTTAGTTTAAATACTAAAATTTTATTACAAAAAGCATCGAATAAATTCTGTCTCTATATCTAGGATACTATATCTTGAACCTACAAATGGTTAGACCTAGGAAACCTGCCAACATAATTGGGCTGTTACCAAATCTGAATTACTATTTCAACTCTAACTATTGTTTCATGTACCACCAGACAACCTGTATTTCTCAAATCTAGTATCTAGTTACTCATAGCTATCAAAATTACTAGTTTTATCTAGCTTGACTAGTTGCAAAAGTAGAAACATGTTAAAAGTAAAATGTAAGGTCCTAAATATTTTATGTTCCCTTGTCATATTTAATGTAATAGTTCAATGGACTACTTCCATGCTGGACTGGGAGAAATAGAAAAACATAGAATGTGCCAGCTGCATCTCCTCCCGGGTATGCTGTAAAAATCGGCTAAGGGATCTGAGGGTTTCAGTATTGTAATTTAGGCGATGGGCTGACAACCTGTCACTATTAGCAATATACAGATCTATCTGGAATAACCCTCAAAACTTGTCAGACCTTTGTTTAGGTCGTTTACGCTCTGCCTACCCCATTAGGGATAAAGGCGTGATTATTATGTATGTATGTAAATACAATAATTATAAGACTTCTTATACAAAAAGGTTCTTAGAACACAGTTCTTGTATAGCTTAGTCACTTAGACCGGTCTAACTAGTTCCTTGTATAAATGTATACTTGAGACAACTAATTTATCCTTCAATGGCGACAATTTATCTATTAAATAATGTTTCACAGATAAATGTTGCCGATTTACAATGGAAAGATAGAAAATCGTGGATAGAGTTAGAGTATGGCTGCTTATTATGAATTTAACCGACATTATGTCGCATTTTATAAATTTTCATTATAAAGTATTACGAGGTAAAATTTAGAAGTCTCAGATACCTTGTCAGTTTTAGCTTTTAGGTTACATGAGCCATGCTAGATGCGTAGCTGTTGGTTAGTTTGAAAACTCTGACACCAGGGTTAAATATTTTATGCCTAACGAAAATGAGATGGATTTCGCAGCTGATTGAAATATATAGCCAACTATAAAATAACCCTTTAATATAACCACACAAGAGCACAAAGTGTACACGAATACGAATGACTGATTCCAAATACTTATTCCGAACACTTGGAGCTACAGATTTTGACCGCGACCACGCCTCAAAGGCGTTCATACAATTAATACCACGTACATACGATTCCGACTCTGTACGGCATCTTATAATTATTCTCGGTGCAGGGAGGGATTTTGATCAATAATAAATTGGGCTTCGATATTGTACTGTCAGAAACCTAATTAATAATTTGTTGCTTTGCTTTTGGACGAATGATTCGATTGCAACGTGAGAGGTTGAAAAGCCGGCCAAAATATCTTTGCAGACGATTTTTTCCTTATTTTGATAATGGCTGATTATTGCCAAAAAATTTGTCTCCAGCGAACTTCTGTGCTGATCTGGGAGCAACAATAAAACATAGAAGTTAGTACCCCTTTTTTAAACAAACAGTAAAAGCCTAATAATGAATCAGAGTAGCTACGATCGTATACGTTTTAAAAAAGGGGTACTACCAAATTTTTTGGCAATTGACTAAAATTGTACTGAGTAAGATTTAGGCGATAGGCTGCAATCACTACATCAATAATACAGTCTTTTTGAAAATGTCCCTATTACTAGTAGTGATAGTAGTATTATTATAAGTAGTGATACTGCAAAGACTGTTTTTATCACGTAATTTTATGTCTGATATTCATCTAAAAATTACCATCAACCATAACGATGATAAATTTAATGGCAACTCCTCTTCACGGTCGTTAAGACGGTGCTTATTGAAATTAACAGGGTAATAATGCAATTTTGGGGAAAGGAAATATGTAATTATGCTTTGAGTATAATATTTTGGGAATGAACCATAAAGAACTTATAATAAATGTATTTTTAATGAAATTCTTGAGTTTGTCATACCTATACGATTAGAGTGGATACCGCAAGGCAAACGTAGGCTCGTATTTATAAAGCGATCTCAAGATTGAGACAATGACATTTCTGATACGAACTCAAACTCGCTGTCACTCTTGAGAGCTGATTATAAATACGGACCGTAGTGTAGCGGGCAGAAATTGGATGAGAACGGCTGAAGACCGAACTGAGTGGCGTGCCATAGGAGAGACCTATGTCCAGCAGTGGACTGATACGGGCTGATGATGATGATATAGTATTTTGTCTGTACAGAGTCCTACCACTTTGAAGCTCATTCAGAGTCACTTTTTGGTCTTGCTTCACACACGACTTCTACTCTCATGTCTCCAGTCTTACTTTCTTAAAGTTTATCACGAGCCGCTATATACAGGCTACAAAAACCATATTTATGGCCTGCGCGCGCGCCGGTGTTGCCGCCAACAAAAAATATCAATTACGAAGTACTCTGGCCCTTGTGTGCCCAAATCGAGGAGCCTTTAGGCTATTTTCGTCAAGTAGCTGGAGAGACCAGGAATCTTTTTAACAGTTCTTTTTTTTGTCGGCTATGGTAAAGAAAAGGAAAATAGCTAAGATAAATGCTGATAGTCAAAATGTAAGTATATCTATACTATAACTGTTTCAGTGCACGGTGGATCCGCCACGAACAAAAAGTCATTAGAACTTATATTTACTATTCTGTGATTGGTTATCGGCAAATCATTAAGTAATGACCATAATATATTAAGGTATAAATAGTTCCTAGATTATTAATTGATTTCATACTTTTTCCTTCGGTCAAAGTGAACACATCTATCATCACGCACGACGCGCTATCAGTGAGTCATTGTGACCCCATTGTTCTCAATATTTTCTGAGAATTAAGGTGTTTGTGGAAGTGAATTTACAATGGATATTCAAGTTACTGCAGGTACGTAATATTGTTTTTTATTTTTATCATGATGTAATTTTAATAGTTGTGGTATTTATTAGGGTGCTACGTCAGTCAAATTTTTGTTAGCGAAAATGTTTGAAAATGTAACTTTGTTAAGAGTTTTAATTGTCACGGAGGGAAAAAGTGGGGTTGAGATTTACATTATTTGAAAGCTCATTTAATAAGTATTTTCATATGATAAAATAGAGCTGCTACATCCCGCTACTTTTTTGTACATTAGCCCGCTACGACATAGGTGCAATATCGCTACGCGATTGACTACGTAACTGTGGATTTATTAATCATAGATTTTTCTTTCCTTTTCAGGTAACTCGTACGTATGCTCTTTTACGAGAGAGTATGTGTTGGAATTGTGGTGTAAACACACTGGTTCGGAGACTGAAAGATGCAAGAAAGTGCTAGAAACTTTGTTGGAGGCGCTACCAGACTCGGAGAATGTAGATATTTCTGAACTTAAATCACGTGTTGTTTACATAATCCACCAAATTCAAAAGTATTGGAAAGAAAGCTGTCGTATTCGTGAGAAAGTGGTTAGCAAACGTCCAGAGTGGTTTACTACTAGAGAAGTTGTAACTTTGCCTAGGTGTTCGGCTTCTTCTCATCCGTCAACAAGTGCCAGCCGTGTAGGCCGCCCGCTTAAAGATTTTCAGCAATGTAGTTCTCGGTCTCAACGTAGAAGATTGACAGAGTTGGGAATTCCACAAATTCTTATAGAACGGTGTGGAGCCATATTAGAGTCTTTGTCGTCAGGACACAAAATAAATGTTGACAAATTTCAAGAGTTTTCCTTAGAAACAGCTCGCTTACTCGTTAAAGAATTTCCGTGGTATTATCTCCCTGCTTCAGTACACAAGGTTTTAATTCATGGAGCTACTATTGTTCAACATGCCTTACTTCCTATTGGCGAACTGTCTGAGGAAGCAGCAGAGTCATCTAATAAAAATTTTGAAGTCCTTTAGACGCGAACACACTCGCAAAATGTCACGCGCTACCACCAACTTAGATCTTTTAAATAGACTCCTTTTACATTCTGATCCTTACATAACAAATAGTAGAAATCTTCCACGTAAAAAAAAGACTTGTTTATCAAGAATGGCCCTTACTTTATTGACTGATTAAATTAATATATTATTAGCCCTAGTACTATCAACTTGTTCTACATACTTCTCGGCCTTTCGGTTGTTATACTATTATATCATAATTAAGGCTTTATAATTAAATTAAGTCGTTTAATATATTGTTTATTATTAATAAGTTAAGGTATTTATATGTATTTTCTACATAGAAATTATTTTAAGTCCTATTTGAAAGTTGTATTTTTATTTTATTGAAATTTTTGTTAAATATTTTTTTTTCTTAATATATATGTACACTAATATACTCAAAAATACATTTTATTAGTATTCCCTATTTTATTAAATATAAATAAAAACATTTTGTTTCAAATAACAACATTTTATAATTTTTACCGCTTCGCTAAGGGCGCGGAACCACCGTGCAGTGGTCTGAGCCATGGGCTCTTGATCCGGAGGTCCTGGGTTCGATTCCCAGGGGGGAACACAAAGGTGATATTTGTTAATCTATCACTTGTAAGATTTTCCCCAGTTTGGTTAGGACATTGCAGGCTGAATCACCTGATTGTCCGAGAAGAAAAAGGATTTCGTGCTTCGGAGGGCACGTCAAGCCGTCGGTCCCGGTCGCTGTCATTGATAGTGGTCGTTACACAAACCATGTCAGAGGCCTATTAGCTGTGCTATTAGGCGGTTTAAAAACTCTGACACCAGGGATCATCGGGTCGATCGACTTTATACCCATACGACAGAAATAGAAGACTGTTTCAGTGATCTAAAAAATTGACAGAGCTGATACGGAGGCCATATCTTCTTTTTTCACTTGGACTTTGATATAATTGGTTCAATTTCCGACCTACCTTTCTTCCTTGGAGGGTTTGTTATCATATCACCCACCACATATAGGCCCGTATTTATAATCAGCTCTCAAGAGTGACAGCGAGTTTGAGTTCGTATCAGATGTCTGCGGTATTGTTACAATACAATACAGTCGATAACGGATGAGGTTTAGTTATTGCAAAAATATCAGTTATTGCTTTGCAATAAGGTCAATTCTTCACCTTCCGTGCGGGTAGGGTCAAAGAATGAACCAACGATCCCTATTGTCAGAGTTCTTAAACCATTTAAGTATATTTAACACACGGCCCTGGTGTGATTTGGATATTTTTTACTGTCAGATAATGGTCAAATTATTATAAAAATGTGCAATATTGTACAAACCTTGAATTTTTCTCACTATCCATAAGTATCTAAAATGGTTTATATTCACTTTTTTTAAAATTGTCCTTAACGGGCGTTGTAGCTGGATATACTTAGGCTCGTATTTATAAAGCGATCTCAAGATTGAGAGTAATATTGAGTGCGGATTTTACAGGTAATTTTGTACTGGAATGACATTTCTGATACGAACTCAAACTCGCTGTCACTCTTGAGAGCTGATTATAAATACGGGCCTAAGTATGTGGAGTAACGGATAAACAGAGCATTTCCATAAAAACTAGAGTCCTTACTAAAGGAAATCATAACTTAAAGGATCGAACTACAAAAACGGATGTAGTTTACCTACTTACGAAGTCGTTAGTACCTTTAATTGACAATTTAGCAATACTTAACCGATCAGAAAAACGTTTTAATCGATACTGGTATCCTATCACATAAATCCCTTTAAATAGTTCTAAGGAAAACGCAAGTGAAGTACGGTTTCACACAGAAAAAATACCTACAGTTTATTGTAAAAAGTGTTGAACGTTTTAAGGTGGTTAGATCAGATAGGTGTTTTAATAAAGGCAAGTTACAATTTCTTCTTACAATTCTTCCATGCTGGACTGGGAGTGGTAGAAAAACATAGAATGTGCCAGCTGCATCTCCTCCCGGGCATGCTGTAAAAACCAGCTAAGGGATTCAAGGGTTTCTGTGTATTGCAATTTAGGCGATGGGCTGACAACCCGTCACTATAGCAATATACGCAATCATCTGTAATAACCCTCAAAACTTGTCAAACGTGGCGAAACGACCTTTGTTTAGGTCGTTTTTGCTCTGCCTACCTCATTAGGGATAAAGGCGTGATTATATGTATGTATGTAAGTTACAATTTAATTTATTTCGAGAGTCTTCGACGAGCAGTCTTCTTCTTGCCGTGTGAGCTATCGACCTGATGAACACTGGTGTCAGAGTTTTCAAACCGCCTTAGGCCTCTGAGATAGTTTACGTAACGACCACTATCAAAGACAGCGACCGGGATCGACCGCTTAACGTGCCCTCCAAACCACGAAATCTTTTTTCTTTCAGACAATTAGGTGATTCAGCCTGCATTGTCCTCACCAAATTGGGGAAAATCTCACAAAGTAATATATTGACAATTATCAACTTTGTGTCACCCCCCTGGGAATCGAACCCAGGACCTCCGGATCGGGAGCCCATGGCTCAGACCACTAGACCACGGAGCCATTACCGGCAGTCAGTATGTTTGATCTTCATCCCCCACGTCAAAAGTCGTGTAACGACGCAACTTTTATTGCTTCCAAATAGAAGGCGAGTAAAACACGTAATAGTATCCTGTAATTGCTATGTGATTGCTTTGATAGCGATGGCGGTGACATTACAATATAATTAGAGGAAATACCGAACCGACTGGACAACATTCCTAAGCCAAGTTAGCCACAGCCAAGTCACAGCTGCGAGAAAATGATAATGCCTGTGAACAAATAGGCGCATAGTTTTATTGATTAATACTGAGTCTTACTGTTGGTCTCTATATCGTCTGTAGATTTGAATGATAGAGTAGACCCAAACATATTCAAAAAGCCGACCCAAACATATTCAAAAAGCCGACCGAAACATATTCAAAAAAGCCGATTTAAACATATTATTCCAAACGCCGCCGACTCAAAATTATTCGAAGCAACTAAAATTGGCAAAATGTGAAATGGCAATACTTATATGATGGAGGGATGAATAAAAATTGAGTTTGAGTCCCATGTAGTAGTTACTTATTACGTAGATCCCTGACACATATAAATTGAAAATAACATTCAGAATCTATAGTTTCGATTTAGCTACACCGATACTAAGAAGCCAATTAAATACTACCGCAATATATCTCCTAGATTTACGCAAAATGTCCATTATAGAATATCTTATTTCACATCACTCGATATTATCGAAAACTCTAGCGATAATCTCGTCTAACGGTTTCTGATTCGATTCCCGCGCTCTTCGCAGCCTTACGTATTTTCTTACTTTCATTCCGAAGTAAACAAGCATGCTTACTAGATATCTTCACATTATAATGTCAAAAGTAGTTGTCGGATAGGATCCTACTTAAAGTATTATTAAAACGAAAGTTTGGATGTTTGTTACTCAATCACGCTAACTTAGGACACATATTAGAGCACTTCGCAATCGCAATTGGTTTGTTACAAGTTTTACGTCATGTCTTTGCCACACTTTTGCTTAGAAAAACAAGAAAAGAAAGTAAATATATTGGATTTTTCGTCAATTTTTATATTGTTTTGTATTTTAGCGTATAAACGTAAAAGATTGTAGAGAAATTCTTAATTTTAAACTTTCACGGATTTTCATTATAACTGTTAGACATTTTTACGAGAAAACTGCGTTTCTCCAGTCTACCCGTGATTATGATGTTTGTAACAGCATCGAAATAGCGGGAACTCAAAACAAATAAATCGTGGAAAGAACCCGTAAAAATGTCTAATATTTGTAGAGAAATTATCTTATTTTTTTTGCGAAAATTACCACAAAACATTATTTTTTTACAGTCTGACAGCAGTTAAAGTGTTAAAACTCACCTTGTAATAGGACTAGTCGATCAAGATGGCGTCTCTCCTGTCACATGGTCGGCTCGTTACTGTAACAACACAGAATATACATTACTTGTAATTCTAACGTGATTCTCCTATATCCTACAACGCTTTAATGTATAATCATGGACTATCTGTTTTATAGGTAAGTAACTTAAGTATAATCTACGTATAGTAATGATAATAAATACTTATGTAGAATTTCCTATTCCTACTTATTTGATCTTATAATTAATTATTTAGGCTCGTATTTATAAAGCGATCTCAAGATTGAGAGCAATATTAAGTATGGATTTGACAGGTCGTTTTGTACTGAAATGACATTTCTGATACGAACTCAAATTCGCTGTCACTCTTGAGAGCTGATTATAAATACGGGCCTTAATGAGTCGATTTAATGGACCAGCGTAGGTACCTACATTATGTAAGGAACTTTGTCTTGGCAGCATATATGTATATGCTTTATTTACTTTAATTAGAAGCTAGGAAAATATTCACTTTTGTGTATCGTAGGATAGATACCTCTTACGAAATAAGTGAGTATAAATTATGAATAGTAACTCAAAAACTACCGCCGCGATTTTAAACACGTTTTCACCTTTATCAAACTGTTTTATCCAGAATTATCATAGGATGGGTTTCAGAGTGAAAATATCTCATTTCCACGGGAAAATTTGTCTAGCCAAAGCTGAAACCGGGGTGTTTCGAAAAGTTGTTACCTTTTATATACAGGGTGTAAAAAAAAGTACTGCGTTCCATTAAACCACGTGTTCTATTGATGATACCAAACAACTTTCCCAAAGCACAAAAATTTTACATTTAAAAAAAAATGCCTTTTTCATACAAAGATGCTCTCTGGAATCTCCAGTTTTGTATGGAAGAGGCAATTTTTTTTACGAGCTAAAATTTTTGTACTTTGGGAAAGTTGTTTGGTATCATCAGTAGAACATGTGGTTTAAAGGAACGCAGTACTTTTTTTACACCCTGTATAAATGACGACCACTATCATCTAACATACCGTATTCTTGTTTACCACCGTTAAAGTGCAAAAACAATGACACGCGTGACATTGCTGGTAACAGTTGACAATGCCAATAACAGACATTACTGTCATTCTGCTGCTTCTTCACAAAAAGTTGTCCGCTAACTACACAATCGATGTGCCACATCCAGTCTGCACTTCCAGTGAATTGTACAGATGTACAGAAGACTGCACGACAAGTTACCAATTTCAACGGAGCCACGGCTTTACCAGAGACGATGAGATTTTGGTGGAAACTATGGCTCGGATTTATAAAGCAATCTCAAGATTGAGAGCAATATTGAGTGCGGATTTAACAGGTAATTTTGTACTGGAATGACATTCCTGATACGAACTCAAAATCGCTGTCACACTTGAGAGCTGTTTATAAATACGGGCCTAAAAATTCTTCCGTGAAAATAAAAATAGCAACAGCTCTGTGTGCGTGCTATATTTCATCCTATATCAAGCAGTTATAAGCATCAAACTTACACATCATAATTTTCGCATCAAATGGTGAAAATAGTTTAATTTTAATATCATCAAAGCATATGTTTTGAACTGTTTCATGGGTAGATTCGATCTAGGGAGTAGACTTGATATGCGGATTTCTGTACAAAGATAGACGAGTTTTTTTTATGCATCCGTTAGTTAGACCTTTGTATGTTGATGTGATGACAAGATCACAGTATACTAAGGCCCGTATTTATAATCAGCTCTCAAGAGTGACAGCGAGTTTGAGTTCGTATCAGAAATGTCATTTCAGTACAAAACGACCTGTCAAATCCATACTTAATATTGCTCTCAATCTTGAGATCGCTTTATAAATACGAGCCTAACATGATAATGAAATGAAGCTCAATTAGGATGATACATGACAATAATAAGTAAGTAATTAGAGTGAGTCTAAAAGTAATTTGTAGTTGTAGTAATTTAATTTGTAATTGTAGTATTTGTAGTAATTATTAGTATACCTACCTAGCCTTCTGATTCTGACAACAATTTTGAGGTTTAGAATGAAATGTTAAAAGTTCAACTTCTATAACATTACGTGACTATGGTAAGAATAACTAACCTATGTCGAATATTTATTTAATCAAAACAATATTTACGTGACTTAATAATTTTATTACATTAATTGACAATCAACTTCTGAAAGTAATATTTATTTGACAGTACTTCAACAATAATTGAGTTAACAGATGTAGGTACCTACCTAATTTGAACTAATTAAAATACAAGAAAAATACTAATGCGTACGGAGATAAGCACCTGTGCAAAAAAAATTTATTTCGAATAATTTATAAACTTGAATTATTTAATTTAAAACAAACAACTATTTGATGTCTTATGTATTTATGTCCTTATTTCCCATAACCATTACTAACACTTCACCTATGTCAATCTGAGTCTAAGAAGCAAAGGTACCTGCGCATGAGTCACTGCGCAGTCACCGAAATTGTCATTCCAGCAGCGAAAACCTATTGGCATTACGAGAATAGCATTTATACCTAGTACAGCGTTGGTAGTCACTTGTGATGACTATCAAAGGTCGTTTGACCCTATAAATCCTGATGTCCGAGTTTTTAAACCACGCAGAAAACTCTACTGTCCATTTCTTGGCATATTATAAAAGTCTTTGCCTATATCTCCCTTGATAATATTTTCAGAACCTGAAATTCATGGTCAGATAAAAAAATTTAAATATTTGCACTTTATTTAAAATGGCCTTAACAAAATAACAGAAATTATTTTTAATGAGTGACAATGAGTCATCATCATTATCACATAATTCCTAGAATAGTTCTTATATGACAGTTTTGCGTGAAATCATCACAGTTACTGTGCTTTACTCTGTAAAGGAAATATTCATCATCAAAGGCAGGTACTATCATTCCATCGAAATGCGCTGGAATGATAAATGTCTTTATTTTGTTATACAAGTATTTACTAAATATACCGGGCTAATTTTTAGTCAGTACGCAAACTGATGGAGTTGCTCAGACAACTAAATTAAATATATTTTTAGGGCAAAAGAAATTATTTTACCCAAAAACATTCAGACAATTTGTATAGAGATGTAGTTTTTTTTTTCGCTAAAGTTGTGCAATTTCACTGTCTGAGCATCCCTCTAGAGTTTACGTAGGTACTGACTAAAAAAAATACCCGGTATGAAGTCTACGAGTATATAGATTTTTACAGTTATAAGTATTACATGTTAGTTTGTTTATTGCAAAATATCACAATAAGTAATCCCGGCACGTTCTTGACACTTTGAAAACAGTTTTTTACGAGGTACTTGAACTTAACGGTGGTGATTTTACCATTCTTGGTATTAACTGTCTGTGTGGTCTAGTGGTTAAAGCCTTAGGTACTCGATTCATAATTCATTAGGAAGTCTTGTGACTTGCCACTAAAACTTTGCGAGATTGTTTACAGTTTGGTCAGGACATACTCGTACTTTAGCAGGCTGGATCATGCTCTGTCAGGAAAGTTGATTCCGTGCTACGGGAAGCACGTTAAGCAGTAGTAAAAATGACAAAAAGAGAAACAGTAACAGTAAGATTACTCTTTGCTCTTAGATGCATCATTTACCTCTTGTTAGAAAGAGACAAGCTACTACTGTAAGTGTATTAACATAACTTTTATGATGATTATAAAATAACTAGTAAGTTGTAATAAGGAAGTTAATGTTAACTAGTTTTATCGTTTTCAGTGAAGCAAGTTTAAAGTATAATAGGAATAAAATGCTAATAAAATATTTATGATTACATATTTTATGATGAAATATCTGCATACATACCTATACATAAAATCACACCTATATTTCTTACGGGCTAGGTAGAATGTCAAAAACTTAACCAAAGTAGTTTTTATAACATCTGAAAGATTGTGTATAACCAATTATAACGGACACAATTGGTTGTCAACCCATTGCAATACAATACAGTGAAATCTTCCGGTATCTCTACTGGATTTTACTACGTCCCGGCTGGTTTTTAGGATTCCGTAGTCAATTAACAACCTCATTTCATTATTCTTTTTATCTTTTCCTGTCCAGCTCTTAAGAAGCGGCATCTCAAAGCAATCACAACTAGCGTACTCCTTTCTCGTAAAAACTAATTGTTAAACCATGTTCACGGATGACAATACAATGCACAATACTCGTGCTCATACATGCTCGTACAGTCTAGGGGGTCTTTAATGTAAATCCTGTTAGGTCTTTTATGGGCTCGTTAAAGGTTGAATCACATTTAGTAGTAAAATAAAATTTGTGCTGTTTAGTTTTGCTATTCCAATAATTTATACAAATGAAAGGTTTACTCTTGACTCTATTGTAGGCTAGAGGTAACGAAGGTCTGGGTCTTGATACTGATATTTGAAAATACGACAGTGTGAAGGTCGGGGAAATAATATCCCCACCACTGCTGTGAAGGCTAAGCGTAAAGGTGGGCCATTTGGGGTCTAATCGACAATTGAGCAACCTCACCCAGAAGCTTTAAAAAGACTGCTATACCACACACCGACGTAATACAGGAAGCTGCTTAACACTGGTGCTGGACTCTGGAGTCCAGCTAAATAATAGTGGCAAGCAATGGCGGGATTTTTTGGAGTTTATCACGTTTTAAGTGGTATTTGCTTCCATGTCTTAACCTGTGATGTCGTTGCTCAAAGTGGACAGCTCCCACTACCTAAGGGTAGACATATGGATGTAGACCCTAATGTTTCTCTCCGAAGCAAAGCCAGATGAGCGTGTACACGAATTTAACTAGCCAGGCTTCAAACCTGCGACCCATTATGTTCAAGAGCATAAAAACTACAGTGAATGGACATATTTTAGTCCTTGTCCTCGGAGTAGAACAATAAGTGCGTTGGGCTGTGATATTTTTATGCTATACAATACAGCCTGATGATAGGCCAGCTTAAAGCCTGCCGTATTGATTTATTTTTTATTAGTAAAAGCTTTTATCGTTTTCAGTGAAGCAAGTTTAAAGTATAATAGGAATAAAATGCTAATAAAAATATTTATGATTACATATTTTATGATGAAATATCTGCATACATACCTATACATAAAATCACACCTATATTTCTTACGGGCTAGGTAGAATGTCAAAAACTTAACCAAGTAGTTTTATAACATCTGAAAGATTGTGTATAACCAATTATAACGGACACAATTGGTTGTCAACCCATTGCAATACAATACAGTGAAATCTTCCGGTATCTCTACTGGATTTTACTACGTCCCGGCTGGTTTTTAGGATTCCGTAGTCAATTAACAACCTCATTTCATTATTCTCGGTCTGCCCCTTCCCCTCCTTCCTTCTATCTTACCCTCAATAATGGTAATGGTAAAAAGCTTTTACTAATAAAAAATAATCAATACGGCAGGCTTTAAGCTGGCCTATCATCAGGCTGTATTGTATAGCATAAAAATATCACAGCCCAACGCACTTATTGATCTACTCCGAGGACAAGGACTAAAAATAGTCCATTCACTGTAGTTTTTATGCTCTTGAACATAATGGGTCGCAGGTTTGAAGCCTGGCTAGTTAAATTCGTGTACACGCTCATCTGGCTTTGCTTCGGAGAGAAACATTAGGGTCTACATCCATATGTCTACCCTTAGGTAGTGGGAGCTGTCCACTTTGAGCAACGACATCACAGGTTAAGACATGGAAGCAAATACCACTTAAAACGTGATAAACTCCAAAAATCCCGCCTTGCTTGCCACTATTATTTAGCTGGACTCCAGAGTCCAGCACCAGTGTTAAGCAGCTTCCTGTATTACGTCGGTGTGTGGTATAGCAGTCTTTTAAAGCTTCTGGGTGAGGGTTGCTCAATTGTCGATTAGACCCCAAATGGCCCACCTTTACGCTTAGCCTTCACAGCAAGTGGTTGGGAAATTATTTCCCCGACCTTCACACTGTCGTATTTTCAAATATCAGTATCAAGACCCAGACCTTCGTTACCTCTAGCCTACAATAGAGTCAAGAGTAAACCTTTCATTTGTATAAATATTGGAATAGCAAAACTAAACAGCACAAATTTTATTTTACTACTAAATGTGATTCAACCTTTAACGAGCCCATAAAAGACCTAACAGGATTTACATTAAAGACCCCCTAGACTGTACGAGCATGTATGAGCACGAGTATTGTTGCATTGTATTGTCATCCGTGAACATGGTTTAACAATTAGTTTTTACGAGAAAGGAGTACGCTAGTTGTGATTGCTTTGAGGATGCCGCTTCTTAAGAGCTGGACAGGAAAAGATAAAAAGAATAATGAAATGAGGTTGTTAATTGACTACGGAATCCTAAAAACCAGCCGGGACGTAGTAAAATCCAGTAGAGATACCGGAAGATTTCACTGTATTGTATTGCAATGGGTTGACAACAATTGTGTCCGTTATAATTGGTTATACACAATCTTTCAGATGTTTATAAAAACTACTTTGGTTAAGTTTTTTGACATTCTACCTAGCCCGTAAGAAATATAGGTGTGATTTTATGTATAGGTATGTATGCAGATATTTCATCATAAAATATGTAATCATAAATATTTTATTAGCATTTTATTCCTATTATACTTTAAACTTGCTTCACTGAAAACGATAAAACTAGTAACATTAACTTCCTTATTACAACTTACTAGTTATTTTATAATTCATCATAAAAGTTATGTTTAATACACTTACAGTAGTAGCTTGTCTCTTTCTAACAAGAGGTAAATGATGCATCTAAGAGCAAAGAGTAATCTTACTGTTTACTGTTTCTCTTTTTGTCATTTTTACTACTGCTTAACGTGCTTCCCGTAGCACGGAATCAACTTTCCTGACAGAGCATGATCCAGCCTGCTAAAGTACGAGTATGTCCTGACCAAACTGTAAACAATCTCGCAAAGTTTTAGTGGCAAGTCACAAGACTTCCTAATGAATTATGAATCGAGTACCTAAGGCTTTAACCACTAGACCACACAGACAGTTAATACCAAGAATGTAAAATCACCACCGTTAAGTTCAAGTACCATCGTAAAAAACTGTTTTCAAAGTGTCAAGAACGTGCCAGGGATTACTTATTGTGATATTTTGCAATAAACAAACTAACATGTAATACTTATAACTGTAAAAATCTATATACTCGTAGACTTCATACCGGGTATTTTTTTTAGTCAGTACCTACGTAAACTCTAGAGGGATGCTCAGACAGTGAAATTGCACAACTTAGCG
>JARACY010006200.1:0-18266 GCA_029255725.1 Scrobipalpa atriplicella
GCTTAGCATCGCAAAAAGCTAAGGAAGATAATACGTGTACGAGGGTTCCACAAAATTCCCCGACCGTATCTACCGCGCGGATGAGCGTTTCTTTACGAGCGAGCTTATCTGCTGACGCTGCGATAGTCCTGTCTCTGCTGACGGTACACGTGCTGGCTAATATTACGTTACGGTGTCGCGAAATTTTCTTGAAAATGTGAAATTTTTGTATGAAATGCATTTTATTTTCGCATCATTAGGGTAGATATTACGTCGTCTAACGTAAACTTTCTAAACTTCCCGGTGTGAATTAACTCTTACGGGTAATACAAAATAACCACTAGCAAACTAATACCTATAATTATTTACGTACTTTCTCCTAATCACCGAGAAGAGATTTTATTTGTTTTTTTTTCCTATTATGAAACTTACCTGCCCACCAAGTTACATTATCAAGTGTAATTAAGTGCTTGCTTATCAGCTGAATGCGCAGTAAAAGAGAGAACACTGTCAAATACAAAAGCCATTCCCAACTTCGCACTTCCAAGGCTTTCATGACCAACTCAACTTGTCACCAGAAATGATAGCATCTTTTATGAAAACACCGTCAGCCCATTCTTTCAGACGGCGTAATAAATCGCTTGTAAAAGCGATGATATTAAGTCAAAACCTTGCAAAAAGTTCTAGGAAAAGGAATTTGTAGAGGACCTCTCTGAAGCCATTGGAAGGAATACCAAGTGGTAGCAATATAAGTTTTGAGATTTTCAGAATCAATAACAGTTGAGTTAATGGTATCAAGATTTGCAAACATTTTTCTTTGTTAAGGTACATCCAAAATTTAGTACAAGAGATTTGTTTGAATGGGGTAAATACTGATTCACAGTACAAGCAAAATAGATATGCGAGAGATTGACACAGATCTGTAAGTATTTGATATAGATTACTTAATTCCAAGACCTCTGATCTGTATTCCGTAGAGAAATTTGTAGCTCTAACTTTTCTTTTACTCCAAGGTGGAGGGACAAAAAGTTACGCGAATAGATGTCGAGACGGCCTAGTGATAAGGGCCCGTATACCGTGATGAATTCACGTTGAGGATTAGCCCTTACTATATGAGCACCATTTCGCTGCCGAGGGTTTGATAAATGCCCTTGAGGACGTGAGGATATATTATAACTGCGAAACTGCGTCCGTGGTTTAGTCTTGTTTTTTACTAGAAATGTGTTTGCTCTTGACTCTAGACACAAGGTCCCCAGACAGTGACAGAGTCGACGATGGAGCGAGCTAACCCAGAAAACGCCTGTTAAGGCACTGGTAGTCTCACGCACCGACGGAACACAGCAAGCAGTTTGCGAAGAAACGATAAACTCTGGCCTGAGCTAGACAATAATCAGATATAGGTAGGTATATTATTGAGTATGCCTCCAGCAAGCCAATCAGAACATTTATTAATAAGGAAAGGGAAAACAAAAATGTTGCATCACATAATGATTTGTCCGGAAACCGGACATCCGGCAAATAAGGCTGCTTAGCGTTAACAATCTCTTTCTAAGACAGTAGCCGTTGAAAAAAGCTAAACATCTACATCTCTTCATAAATACTAATAATAATATAACCTTGTTAGGGTCTGTTGACACCGGGAAGCGACTTGATGCGACGCGGCGCCAAGCTCTCGTTATCACAAAGTCACAGCAGGCTGCACTACGGGGCGCAGCGCGAAAATCGAAAATTTTCGCGTTCTGTCACTGAAATGTCTATTCTGTATATAAAGTGCGCGTCTTGTTCCCGGTGTCAACAGACCCTAACAAGGTTATATTATTATTAGTATTTATGAAGAGATGTAGATGTTTAGCTTTTTTCAACGGCTACTGTCTTAGAAAGAGATTGTTAACGCTAAGCAGCCTTATTTGCCGGATGTCCGGTTTCCGGACAAATCATTATGTGATGCAACATTTTTGTTTTCCCTTTCCTTATTAATAAATGTTCTGATTGGCTTGCTGGAGGCATACTCAATAATATACCTACCTATATCTGATTATTGTCTAGCTCAGGCCAGAGTTTATCGTTTCTTCGCAAACTGCTTGCTGTGTTCCGTCGGTGCGTGAGACTACCAGTGCCTTAACAGGCGTTTTCTGGGTTAGCTCGCTCCATCGTCGACTCTGTCACTGTCTGGGGACCTTGTGTCTAGAGTCAAGAGCAAACACATTTCTAGTAAAAAACAAGACTAAACCACGGACGCAGTTTCGCAGTTATAATATATCCTCACGTCCTCAAGGGCATTTATCAAACCCTCGGCAGCGCTTGTGTTGCACTTTTAACTTATGGTTTCTCAACAAATGCCTTTTAAACATCTACCTACACCCCCTCGACATGAAACTTTTGGCAACCTTTAGGTAGATATAGATTTTAATAATAGGTAGGATTTAAAAAATATAGAGACTAGACTATCGCACCGTCTGCTTATTTTTAGTCCCTTGTTTGTCACTTCAAGAAGTTCAGCTATCTTTTCTTGAAACAAAACTGACCAAAAATAGCCATCCCAGCATTACCCTCGCGATGTAACATGCATTTGACAATATCTTCCTTAGCTTTAGATACTGTTTGCTCGCTTAGCATCGCAAAAACAATGAAGATAATACGTGTACGAGGGTTCCACAAAATTCCCCGACCGTATCTACCGCGCGGATGAGCGTTTCTTTACGAGCGAGCTTATCTGCTGACGCTGCGATAGTCCTGTCTCTGCTGACGGTACACGTGCTGGCTAATATTACGTTACGGTGTCGCGAAATTTTCTTGAAAATGTGAAATTTTTGTATGAAATGCATTTTATTTTCGCATCATTAGGGTAGATATTACGTCGTCTAACGTAAACTTTCTAAACTTCCCGGTGTGAATTAACTCTTACGGGTAATACAAAATAACCACTAGCAAACTAATACCTATAATTATTTACGTACTTTCTCCTAATCACCGAGAAGAGATTTTATTTGTTTTTTTTTCCTATTATGAAACTTACCTGCCCACCAAGTTACATTATCAAGTGTAATTAAGTGCTTGCTTATCAGCTGAATGCGCAGTAAAAGAGAGAACACTGTCAAATACAAAAGCCATTCCCAACTTCGCACTTCCAAGGCTTTCATGACCAACTCAACTTGTCACCAGAAATGATAGCATCTTTTATGAAAACACCGTCAGCCCATTCTTTCAGACGGCGTAATAAATCGCTTGTAAAAGCGATGATATTAAGTCAAAACCTTGCAAAAAGTTCTAGGAAAAGGAATTTGTAGAGGACCTCTCTGAAGCCATTGGAAGGAATACCAAGTGGTAGCAATATAAGTTTTGAGATTTTCAGAATCAATAACAGTTGAGTTAATGGTATCAAGATTTGCAAACATTTTTCTTTGTTAAGGTACATCCAAAATTTAGTACAAGAGATTTGTTTGAATGGGGTAAATACTGATTCACAGTACAAGCAAAATAGATATGCGAGAGATTGACACAGATCTGTAAGTATTTGATATAGATTACTTAATTCCAAGACCTCTGATCTGTATTCCGTAGAGAAATTTGTAGCTCTAACTTTTCTTTTACTCCAAGGTGGAGGGACAAAAAGTTACGCGAATAGATGTCGAGACGGCCTAGTGATAAGGGCCCGTATACCGTGATGAATTCACGTTGAGGATTAGCCCTTACTATATGAGCACCATTTCGCTGCCGAGGGTTTGATAAATGCCCTTGAGGACGTGAGGATATATTATAACTGCGAAACTGCGTCCGTGGTTTAGTCTTGTTTTTTACTAGAAATGTGTTTGCTCTTGACTCTAGACACAAGGTCCCCAGACAGTGACAGAGTCGACGATGGAGCGAGCTAACCCAGAAAACGCCTGTTAAGGCACTGGTAGTCTCACGCACCGACGGAACACAGCAAGCAGTTTGCGAAGAAACGATAAACTCTGGCCTGAGCTAGACAATAATCAGATATAGGTAGGTATATTATTGAGTATGCCTCCAGCAAGCCAATCAGAACATTTATTAATAAGGAAAGGGAAAACAAAAATGTTGCATCACATAATGATTTGTCCGGAAACCGGACATCCGGCAAATAAGGCTGCTTAGCGTTAACAATCTCTTTCTAAGACAGTAGCCGTTGAAAAAAGCTAAACATCTACATCTCTTCATAAATACTAATAATAATATAACCTTGTTAGGGTCTGTTGACACCGGGAAGCGACTTGATGCGACGCGGCGCCAAGCTCTCGTTATCACAAAGTCACAGCAGGCTGCACTACGGGGCGCAGCGCGAAAATCGAAAATTTTCGCGTTCTGTCACTGAAATGTCTATTCTGTATATAAAGTGCGCGTCTTGTTCCCGGTGTGAATTAACTCTTACGGGTAATACAAAATAACCACTAGCAAACTAATACCTATAATTATTTACGTACTTTCTCCTAATCACCGAGAAGAGATTTTATTTGTTTTTTTTTCCTATTATGAAACTTACCTGCCCACCAAGTTACATTATCAAGTGTAATTAAGTGCTTGCTTATCAGCTGAATGCGCAGTAAAAGAGAGAACACTGTCAAATACAAAAGCCATTCCCAACTTCGCACTTCCAAGGCTTTCATGACCAACTCAACTTGTCACCAGAAATGATAGCATCTTTTATGAAAACACCGTCAGCCCATTCTTTCAGACGGCGTAATAAATCGCTTGTAAAAGCGATGATATTAAGTCAAAACCTTGCAAAAAGTTCTAGGAAAAGGAATTTGTAGAGGACCTCTCTGAAGCCATTGGAAGGAATACCAAGTGGTAGCAATATAAGTTTTGAGATTTTCAGAATCAATAACAGTTGAGTTAATGGTATCAAGATTTGCAAACATTTTTCTTTGTTAAGGTACATCCAAAATTTAGTACAAGAGATTTGTTTGAATGGGGTAAATACTGATTCACAGTACAAGCAAAATAGATATGCGAGAGATTGACACAGATCTGTAAGTATTTGATATAGATTACTTAATTCCAAGACCTCTGATCTGTATTCCGTAGAGAAATTTGTAGCTCTAACTTTTCTTTTACTCCAAGGTGGAGGGACAAAAAGTTACGCGAATAGATGTCGAGACGGCCTAGTGATAAGGGCCCGTATACCGTGATGAATTCACGTTGAGGATTAGCCCTTACTATATGAGCACCATTTCGCTGCCGAGGGTTTGATAAATGCCCTTGAGGACGTGAGGATATATTATAACTGCGAAACTGCGTCCGTGGTTTAGTCTTGTTTTTTACTAGAAATGTGTTTGCTCTTGACTCTAGACACAAGGTCCCCAGACAGTGACAGAGTCGACGATGGAGCGAGCTAACCCAGAAAACGCCTGTTAAGGCACTGGTAGTCTCACGCACCGACGGAACACAGCAAGCAGTTTGCGAAGAAACGATAAACTCTGGCCTGAGCTAGACAATAATCAGATATAGGTAGGTATATTATTGAGTATGCCTCCAGCAAGCCAATCAGAACATTTATTAATAAGGAAAGGGAAAACAAAAATGTTGCATCACATAATGATTTGTCCGGAAACCGGACATCCGGCAAATAAGGCTGCTTAGCGTTAACAATCTCTTTCTAAGACAGTAGCCGTTGAAAAAAGCTAAACATCTACATCTCTTCATAAATACTAATAATAATATAACCTTGTTAGGGTCTGTTGACACCGGGAACAAGACGCGCACTTTATATACAGAATAGACATTTCAGTGACAGAACGCGAAAATTTTCGATTTTCGCGCTGCGCCCCGTAGTGCAGCCTGCTGTGACTTTGTGATAACGAGAGCTTGGCGCCGCGTCGCATCAAGTCGCTTCCCGGTGTCAACAGACCCTAACAAGGTTATATTATTATTAGTATTTATGAAGAGATGTAGATGTTTAGCTTTTTTCAACGGCTACTGTCTTAGAAAGAGATTGTTAACGCTAAGCAGCCTTATTTGCCGGATGTCCGGTTTCCGGACAAATCATTATGTGATGCAACATTTTTGTTTTCCCTTTCCTTATTAATAAATGTTCTGATTGGCTTGCTGGAGGCATACTCAATAATATACCTACCTATATCTGATTATTGTCTAGCTCAGGCCAGAGTTTATCGTTTCTTCGCAAACTGCTTGCTGTGTTCCGTCGGTGCGTGAGACTACCAGTGCCTTAACAGGCGTTTTCTGGGTTAGCTCGCTCCATCGTCGACTCTGTCACTGTCTGGGGACCTTGTGTCTAGAGTCAAGAGCAAACACATTTCTAGTAAAAAACAAGACTAAACCACGGACGCAGTTTCGCAGTTATAATATATCCTCACGTCCTCAAGGGCATTTATCAAACCCTCGGCAGCGAAATGGTGCTCATATAGTAAGGGCTAATCCTCAACGTGAATTCATCACGGTATACGGGCCCTTATCACTAGGCCGTCTCGACATCTATTCGCGTAACTTTTTGTCCCTCCACCTTGGAGTAAAAGAAAAGTTAGAGCTACAAATTTCTCTACGGAATACAGATCAGAGGTCTTGGAATTAAGTAATCTATATCAAATACTTACAGATCTGTGTCAATCTCTCGCATATCTATTTTGCTTGTACTGTGAATCAGTATTTACCCCATTCAAACAAATCTCTTGTACTAAATTTTGGATGTACCTTAACAAAGAAAAATGTTTGCAAATCTTGATACCATTAACTCAACTGTTATTGATTCTGAAAATCTCAAAACTTATATTGCTACCACTTGGTATTCCTTCCAATGGCTTCAGAGAGGTCCTCTACAAATTCCTTTTCCTAGAACTTTTTGCAAGGTTTTGACTTAATATCATCGCTTTTACAAGCGATTTATTACGCCGTCTGAAAGAATGGGCTGACGGTGTTTTCATAAAAGATGCTATCATTTCTGGTGACAAGTTGAGTTGGTCATGAAAGCCTTGGAAGTGCGAAGTTGGGAATGGCTTTTGTATTTGACAGTGTTCTCTCTTTTACTGCGCATTCAGCTGATAAGCAAGCACTTAATTACACTTGATAATGTAACTTGGTGGGCAGGTAAGTTTCATAATAGGAAAAAAAAACAAATAAAATCTCTTCTCGGTGATTAGGAGAAAGTACGTAAATAATTATAGGTATTAGTTTGCTAGTGGTTATTTTGTATTACCCGTAAGAGTTAATTCACACCGGGAAGTTTAGAAAGTTTACGTTAGACGACGTAATATCTACCCTAATGATGCGAAAATAAAATGCATTTCATACAAAAATTTCACATTTTCAAGAAAATTTCGCGACACCGTAACGTAATATTAGCCAGCACGTGTACCGTCAGCAGAGACAGGACTATCGCAGCGTCAGCAGATAAGCTCGCTCGTAAAGAAACGCTCATCCGCGCGGTAGATACGGTCGGGGAATTTTGTGGAACCCTCGTACACGTATTATCTTCATTGTTTTTGCGATGCTAAGCGAGCAAACAGTATCTAAAGCTAAGGAAGATATTGTCAAATGCATGTTACATCGCGAGGGTAATGCTGGGATGGCTATTTTTGGTCAGTTTTGTTTCAAGAAAAGATAGCTGAACTTCTTGAAGTGACAAACAAGGGACTAAAAATAAGCAGACGGTGCGATAGTCTAGTCTCTATATTTTTTAAATCCTACCTATTATTAAAATCTATATCTACCTAAAGGTTGCCAAAAGTTTCATGTCGAGGGGGTGTAGGTAGATGTTTAAAAGGCATTTGTTGAGAAACCATAAGTTAAAAGTGCAACACAAGCGCTGCCGACCCTTAATAAACAGTAAAGACTTTTTTTTAAAGTTGCTAAGTATGTTGTGTCCCAGTCTATGATAAGATAAAAGATTTTATAGTACAGTACACAGTACAGTCGTACGTTGCAAAAAGAAATCTTTCAAAATCTTAGATGGTACATAAATTAGTGCCCAAGTGCCCATATTTAGAAATGTATGTCTGCCCAAATAATTTAAGTTAATAAAAAAATTAAAGTTAAAATAATTAAAGTTAAACATTTAAGTACCATAGATAGTAAATACAAATAATATTGCTTATCTCTTTCGGTAGGTGTGAACTTAAGGAGAGAAAATACATTTCTCATTGGGAGCGACGTAAGACACAAGCACGTCCAGTTCGAAATTAAGTTTCGTTTTCATTATTGTACCCATCAGCTTTCTTTGTTTCGCCGAAAATAAATGAGAAAACATTTTCTCAGTATTTACTGAAGTATTTTTTTTTTCGATCGTAAAAAGATTGAGTTATAAAATAAACTATTGGGTGAATAACGTTAAGAGATTTAACGTTAGAAGATTTTTATGAAAAGAAATATAATTTTCAGTACCTAAGTATCGAAAATTCATTTATGTTTTGATGTCCTTTGTATTTTCAGCATTTGAGGCGTAATTTCGTGCTTCGAACGTCATGCCATCGGTCCTGGAGGTCCTCATCCTGTTTATGTGATAGGCATTATAAGTATATACACAGTTGTAAAGCTTGATACCCAGGGCCTCTACGGCTCGTATTTATAAAGCGATCTCAATATTGAGAGCAATATTGAGTGCGGATTTGACAGGTAATTTTGTACTGAAATGACATTTCTGATACGAACTCAAACTCGCTGTCACTCTTGAGAGCTGATTATAAATACGGGCCGTTACTTTGTCACCTCGACAATCCAAAATTAAGAGGAAAATTGGTAATAACTAATAAAAAATCATCTTTCTTTATCCGATATGATTTTTGTGATATAAGTATATGTGGTTGTTGTTTACTGTTGAACTTACCATCTGGCGAATCGCTTGCTTGTTTTCCATTTCGTATTATACTTCGCATTTCAAGAAACTTCGCAGCCTTTAGTCGACGTTCCCAGCATTTCAGCGTTTCCCCGATTTAGGGGTAAAACGTGCTTTTACATAACGAGTGGATTCAGAAGTTGTAAGCCGCACTCACGTGGCATTTTCCTCGTTTCAAGCAGGTACAAGAAAGGGGACGGACGGCACTGGCCATTAGATGGTCATACTCATCCTGACCAGTCGAAAAGTGCAAGAGAGATGTTATGCGATCGTCATCACGAGTTCTGCAGAAACTCGGAAAAATCGGACGGTTCGGTTTTAGTTTTTGTGTACGTTTTTTGAACTGATTCCTTTACTGATACGAGTCACGGCGCAGGTGGCATTCGGATTCGATTGATCGTGATTCATTTTTGCAACTCATCATTATGTTGAATTTTTAGGGAATATTCTTTGATATTGCTGATTCTCTTGATAGTCTCATACCCATGCAAATTGAAAAGTATACAAAAGACTAGTTTTAAAATGTCAATAAAAATAATACCACAAACACAGGTACCTAACATCGAAATGGAGTTTGCTTGTTAAACCAAAAGCAAGCACCTCCAGCATCAGTCCGCAAAGCGCCTGGATTACGCGAACGTATAAAAGTACAGTGTTTCCCAAAGTTATTATGGGATTCAAGTAGGCACTACTTGTAAGGAGTAAGTATAACTAGGGATGCACGGCTAATATCGACCGTCCAAATGGCAAAGCGACTAAAATCGACCCTGTAAAAACTCTGTCTTCCATCTTCCATCGCATGGTGGTGGTGCGGATTCACTTGTACACCTTTTTATTGCTGGCTGCTAAGATTTTGGAATTTCATTAGAAAAATAAACGGATAAGTTTCGATTTTAGTCAACTCGTGTAAATAAGGTGACGGGCGATTCCACTTTGTGAGGCGATGGTGATTCAATTAGTCAATCGTCGGAAATCAACCCATATGAATGCCCTATTAGGTGTCAAATGCACAGCTCACCACGATTGGTGGGTAGGCGACTAAACAGTACCTAGCTGAGTTACAATGCCTTACTGTGGCTGTGTTATCGTTAATAGTTTGACTCCGCTTTAAATCTATTTATGAAGCACAGTATATCCAGACTCATAGTTTGGGAACCACTGAGCAAAACTATTCCAGCTAACGGTCATAATCACTCTTCATTTCAAACTGACCTCAAATGGAATGCGGACAGTGTACCAACTATTCCGGAGGACGAATTCCCTTACTGTCTCTACGGACGGACTGTAGACAAACTGCAACGCAACGGCATGGCAACAGAAACGGGCGGCGTAACAGGAGTTCAAATTGCGTCTCTGCTGCTGTTTAATCATGCGGCATTCGTTCTTACTGATTCATCGGTACTTAGAATGCAGTTATTATGATTAATTTGGAGTTCATTTCTTACAATAAATTTAATGATCTACATTTCCTAATAGTTAATATAACGAAAATTTCTTGCAAATAAACCATAGCGCAACTATTTATGTTTGTGTCTGACATTCACTGTGCTTATATTTTGAAAAGTTGCTCAAAGCAGTGGCATACATTACAGGGGTTACGGGGTTTTAATCTATACTATTAAAATTTATACTCGCATGTTTTAAAACACAATATAAATAAAGAACACTGTATTATTTTAGTACCTACACCTGTCTGTACAGATCGGATATTGAGTGTATATTTTTTTAACTGCAAACCCAACTGCGTATGACTGCAGTCTGCAGTTGCAAAGGACAATAAACTGCAGTCCGTCTACAAAGACTTTATCAAGCAACTAGCTGTACTCCTTACGACATCACATTTATATCCATTTATTTGCGGAATATCCTCAACCGAGGCTGAGACGGCACAAACGGATGGATACAGTTCTATTGCCTTTGAGATATTTCATTGGCTTTTACAAAATGCTCAATCTGGATGTCTCGGTCGGTAATTGAATACTCGAAGACTGGATAGAGGTATGGAAGAAACAAGACGACTACGTCGCCAGAAATCCTGATCTGGAAAATAGAAATTGTCGAATCTAGATGGAGCTAATGATAAAAATACGTTACACTTCTATTCTACAAATTTTTTAATACCTTGTAAAATTCCTTGTATTTATTTTTTCATTTGATGTTGATTTGGGCAAAAACATTTCAGAACCACTTTTTAGTCTGGAAGTTATAAAATTAGCATATATATAAAAGAGATAAAAGATATAGTATCATGTTTTGGTATAGATTGTAGCGCTGTCAAATTGACGGTAAAATGCCTGAAATTACTCAAAATTTTAAGTGTCACTTTGACAGAGGTTAAATTTTAATCTTATTTATTTTTTATCTCTTTCATATTTCTAATTTGATGAATTTGACCTAAGTAGCAAATAAACTAATTAAGAATTTTGTTGTGAAAAGTAATTCTTGGCAGACAACCAATAGAATCCAGTTTGTAGAGTCCAGTTTTATTCCAAATTCATTTTTTTTTGTATCTGTCAGTCCTATCGTATTATTCGTCCATGATCGGAACCCTGTCTCGGAATCCGTTCCGTCGTCGAGATAAGATGTTAATTCAATTTACTGGGCTTTATAGTTGACTGAATGACAGCGGAGATATTTCTACTTTATCTGGGACTTTATTTCTGACTTCGGGCTTGAATCAGAATCAATATTGACACGCTTTCTTGTAGATCGTGGAAATAGTTTTTAGTGGAATATAGGTATATATTTTGTAAATATCTCATAATTCATTTTTTTGAGCGATAGAAAAACGTAGAATGTGCCAAATGCATCTCCACCCGGGAATGCTGTAAAAAACCAGCTAAGGAATTCGAGGGTTTCGGTATATTGTATTTTAGGCGATGGGCTGACAACCAGTCACTACAACAATAATACAGATATCTAGGTATTTTAAACAATCTTCAAAACTTGTCAGACGTAGAGGAATGACCTTGACGCTCTACCTACCCCATTAGGGATAAAGGCGTAGTGATAGTATGTATGAGAGTAAAATATTACTTTCAGGGCATTCAGAAATGTATCCCAGTAATGCAGGAAACATTCGATTTAAGCTAGAACAATTAAGTAACAGTTTCACATCCACCCCCATGATATATTGAACGAATACGTGCTTATATTCACGAACAACAATTCTATTTGGACCCTCCTATCAAAACAATTAAAATTATCACAAAACAGTATGCGAAAGACATTGAAAATGTGGGTGTATCTGGGGATATAAATAATGACCGCGATAACCGACCCATTCCTTGTAACGCGGTGTGGACCCTCCCCGATGCTTCGGGTTTACACACAGAAGTTATAAAAGAGGTTAGAATTGAGAAACCGGTGTCACAGATTCCACACACATTGCAACTATAAAATAAAGAAATTTAATTGAATTGTACTATATATAGCTACTTTTACTACATATTTTGTGCATATGCGCGACATTACAGGTTCAAATATAGGTATAGCCGTTTGCAAGATTTGAGCCTTATTTGAGCGGATTTAACATACCATGCAAATCATGAGGAAGATGCTCCAAAAATCGGAACGAATATGCGCATGTTGCTCACGTAGATATGTTATGCTATGATAAGTAAAATGAGCGTTTGCTCATATCATAGTTAGCTTATAACTGCGCCGCTCATAACTTCTAACCCTTTTTATATCTTCTGTGGTGTGGACCTTTCCCGATGCTTTGGGTTTATAAGCCGTTTTCATATCACATTCAATTGAATGGAAGCAACACAAACAACTTTCCAACTTTGTTATATTCCTATAACAGTTATAAGCCCAACCTAAATAAACATATTTAAGAGCAATTGTGGTAGATATTATGTATTAAGTTACCTAAAATATTTAAAAGAAACTGCATTATGTAACTCATTTATAACTACAAAAATTTTGAATGACACTCATTGACTCATTTATGATGACTCATTTCTAACTACAAAAATTTTGAATGACACTCAGAAACAATCTAAAATGTAATTGGATTGTAAACATGATTTTAGCGGTCGAAAAACTAAATGTAATTGAATGATAAGAAAGTGTACTCACAAGCCAGAAACGTATAATAATGAAAAAGTGTTATTTGGTGTTAATTGTCACGTTATTTCTAGGCATATCGGCACAAGGGCAAAACTTAATACAAAACACTGCCCTCAAAAACTTTAGACAGAGAGTAGTTTTAAACCAGCTACCAGCTGATCATTTCAAACCGGAAAATGGTCCATGGCTCTTTAAAAGATTTGTAAAAATGTACAACAAAACATACAAAAGTTACGAAGAATACCATTTAAGATACCAAAACTTTTTGAACACCTTAAAGGACATAAATTATATAAATACGCAACCTGAAAATTTGGTAAGAGTTGCGCCTAATATTTACGCAGATTTTTCTGATGATGAGAAATTACTTATGGAGCAAAAATTGTTTCCCTCTACAACAGGAACGAATATTCCCGCATGGATGACATTTAATGTTAAAACTACCACAGAGCCTGCATTTTTAAAAAATATTAAAATTGATTATGAGTTAGATTCTACTGGTAATGAGGAAGTACATACATCTACCGCAGTTCCAAATATTAATGTCAGGCAGTCAGAAAATACGCCTCCAGCTTTGCTACAAAACATAAATATTGATTATGAAGAATAAAATTTAATGAAAATAGCAGTTTTGAAGGAGAATTTCCGGATAAGAATTTATTGATATTCGAAAGTTAAGCCATAATAAAATATGCCATCAAATAAAGCAAAAAGCTTGACAGTTAATATAATAAGAAAATGTCTTCTTTGATAGAAACATTGTAAATATATTATTATGTAAAATCAATCAAACATAGTTGACCGAAGCAAATTCACTACTGATTCGTTCAACTCACGATTGATTAAAGAACTGCCAACAACAATTTAAAGACACTTTAAACATGTATTTTGTGCCAATAGTTTTACTTCTCTTCATTCAAATATCAGTACAACAACAATTCGACCAAAAACCAAATATCGCGTTTAACTTGGCAGATGCACCTAGACTGTTTGAAAATTTTATAATTACTTACAAGAAAAAGTATCAAACTCCGCAAGAATATCAGTATAGGTACAGTAATTTTTATAAAACTTTACAAGAAATAAACAAAATCAATGAAGTAAAACAGTCTATACTAGTGGCACCGAATTTCTACGCAGATTTTACTAAGGAAGAGAAGAATCTTGCCAGGAGCCAGATATTTGGCGATTCAATGAAGAATATGCAATCGATTACACTTATTGAACCTGATAGAGAACGTTATCCTGCAGTGAATTTAGAAGGAATTAAAATTGATTTCGAAGATTAAAATAAAGAACACCATGTTGAAGATTATAATAAAGAACATCAATCTCGTCCTCTCTACGTTTCTAACCTAACGTTTAGTTTAATTTTCATCATTTTATTTAAGTGTTGATTTGACATGACCAGTTACTAAAGACAATTATTGAGAAAATATAGAAGGAAGGAGAGGAAGTGGAAGGCAGAGAATTAGTTACATCGACCAAGTGAAAGAAAAGATTAAGGTCATGTCGTATACAAGGATGTCAAGGAGAAGGCGGAATGTAGGGAGACCTGGCGTTCACTTCATGTACTCAACCGACAAGAGCAATGCTCTTAAATTAATGATGATGATTTTTGTGTATTTTGCTCTGAATCTGAATACGAAATCCATTCGAAATCAAAGGAGTCAAACCAAATATTTTAGTTTACCTATACTTTAGAGTATTTTGCTATTTTGATCACATATTATTCAAATACTGTATTATTTGAAATAAAGAATTATTCAAGTATATTTGGATAAAAGAAAATTTAAATAGGTAATTATAATCTCTATTTCTTTTGAATATGATTCTTTTTATAACCCAGTAGTTTAAAGTTCTAAAATTTATGAAAAAGTAATTTTCTTAGGCTCTTTGAGTTCATCCGCGTGGACATCATAAGTCATTTTATCATTATTGAGTAAATTGTGCCTGTTTATATTTCCCAAAGTTTGGACAAATTTCAAAAATCGCCACGCGTGCTGAGTTTTGCCATATTTTGGTTTGCGGAACTTCTTTAAAAACTTTTTGTACAATTCCTCTGCGTCATCTAGATCGTATAGCTTCACGTTATCTGCTTGCTGTTTTGATTGACGCAAAGCTTTGGCAGCTATCGTTTCTCCTAATTCATTGTTGTCTGAAACAAAGGTAAAATAAGCCACTTACTAGATGTGATTGTGAATATTGTTGAGATACCTACCTGCGACTGTGAGTATAAAGTAGAGCATTTAAATAAGTGAGTAACTAATAAAAAAATCGTCAAAAACTAAATTAAATAACTTATTATTGTTTAAGTTTTGATGACGTAGTATATTTGTCATTAAATTATCAATCATCACATCACAGAGGATTTGTCATACTACAATACAAAATACTTACAACAAAACAAAACAAAACATAGTTACATTTAATTCAAAAATATACGGGAAATAAAGGTAAATAGGAATATCCAACAGCAGATCAAGTAACACCTACGTCCTACACGATAAGAAATAAACATTAGGTACCTACTGTAATGTGTATTTTCGTTATAAAACATACTCACAGGGTGTTATATTTACCGCGTAATGATTATGTATGTAAACGGGACTGAGGTCGGCAAAACTATTTAGCTGATACGTTTCGTTAGTATTCACACTAATTCCGTTTAGTTTCTCTAATTCATTCCAGTTATTCACAAAATTCACATACGCTTGCTGTTCGTCCAACATGGTTTTGTAATTTCTTTTAAATTTCTTTTTGAAGAACTCAAATTTGGGCCTCGCTGCTGCATCTTTTAGCAGCAAAGCTGTTTTGCAATCATCAAATTGTACCAGAATTACAACCCAGTACAGGACCGGAGATAAAACCGAGGATCTCATATCTATGAAAAACAATTGCTTATTATTTTTACGACTTTCCTGTTTTCCGCGAAATTGAATTGATTTTTCGCATTAGATATCAATTGCGGCCAATGATACGGTTACAATATTCAATAACCCTTCATAATAGAGAATGAGACCGCTATCCGGACACAATAGAAACGAATGGTAGAAGAAAAAAATTCAGAAGTACAATCAGCTAATCTTGCGTGAAATAACCTAACTCAAGTCCGTCGTTGTACAAGTGAGGAGGAATTTACAGGATTCTATATTAAATCTCCTGTTATCCCGACATCGGATCGGGATAAAAGGAGAGATTTCGTTCGAGCTCCGTGGCCGAATGAGGAAAATTTACATTACAAACAGAGAGAGCAGAGGGAGCCTCCCAAACGTGAAATTACAACCTTAGTGATGTAAGGATCGGTACGTTCGGCGGAGTGAGAGAAATATAGCCGACAGAGCGAACATCGTTCCATTGACCTCTATTTATCACTAGAGCTTTTAGCTAGCACTTCCGTATTCCTAAATAACAATACAACGCGATGTATGACGTTTCAGAAGGTTATTAATACTGAAAGAATGAGAATTCATTGACAGAACCCGATTATCCCACCTGGCGCGAGGGCTGGGGCACCCAGGCTGCACTTCTTGGTACAACGGGATCCATCTTCAGGCAGCTTCACGCCGCATCGCGTCACTTCCCAGTTGAGCTCTTGGCTCTAGGTTCGGAGGTATTGGGTTTGATTCCCGAGATTATTCTGAGTTGTTGTGTCTAGTTCGGCTATTCATCTACAACGTGTAACAGAAAGGGTATATGCATCGAGAAATGTGTGAATCTACCCATGAAACTGAACAACTTTTCCCTAAGGAACATTGGTCGAAAAATGAAAAATAAATTTTGATCTTCCATACAAAATACATCAGCTGATAGCGCATTTAGTATGGGAAGTAAAAATTATTTTTTCGTATTTCGACTTATGTTTCTTAGGGAAAGTTGTTCAGTTTCATGGGTAGATTCACACATTTCACGATGCATATACCCTTTCTGATACACGTTGTATAATTTAATGGATACGTCAATATCGTCATATTGTGGTGTTCGAGTATTCTAGTGGTTTCTGGGTGAGCTTGCCACTGAGGCACTCTAAAGTCAAGATTAAACACAGTAAAAACCAAAAGTTGCTACATTCCCAACAATGTTTTGCACGTTACGAATAAATCGTTTTCCACAACACCGTTAGAGCCACCATTACACTTATCAGGCATTCTTCCCGAACTCACATTTTCCGGATAGTGTGAGCTTCCTAAAGAGCAGAATTAATGCAGGTATCCAAAAGCATCATTGCGTGCCTAAAACCCGTTGAATAAAAGTCGTTTTAACAACGATAAAAATGTATTAAAACGTTAATATCTAAGGACACGGCGTATGACATATGTCGATGACGAAATCCCTTGCCCTTGTGGCCTCATAAAACCCATAACAAAGTTGTTCGTATTAAATTAAGCCGTGACGTATGGCCACGTGATTAACCCTCGAATTTCGGCGTGGAATTACCAGCTCCAGACGTCACCAGAACTTTTCTTTCGTGATAAACGTGCTCCCAAATTGCCCACAATTTACCCTACGCTGCAGGAAACCGCTGCTAATGTAAATTTTCCTCATTCGGCCACGGAGCTCGAACGAAATCTCTCCTTTTATCCCGATCCGATGTCGGGATAACAGGAGATTTAATATAGAATCCTGTAAATTCCTCCTCACTTGTACAACGACGGACTTGAGTTAGGTTATTTCACGCAAGATTAGCTGATTGTACTTCTGAATTTTTTTCTTCTACCATTCGTTTCTATTGTGTCCGGATAGCGGTCTCATTCTCTATTATGAAGGGTTATTGAATATTGTAACCGTATCATTGGCCGCAATTGATATCTAATGCGAAAAATCAATTCAATTTCGCGGAAAACAGGAAAGTCGTAAAAATAATAAGCAATTGTTTTTCATAGATATGAGATCCTCGGTTTTATCTCCGGTCCTGTACTGGGTTGTAATTCTGGTACAATTTGATGATTGCAAAACAGCTTTGCTGCTAAAAGATGCAGCAGCGAGGCCCAAATTTGAGTTCTTCAAAAAGAAATTTAAAAGAAATTACAAAACCATGTTGGACGAACAGCAAGCGTATGTGAATTTTGTGAATAACTGGAATGAATTAGAGAAACTAAACGGAATTAGTGTGAATACTAACGAAACGTATCAGCTAAATAGTTTTGCCGACCTCAGTCCCGTTTACATACATAATCATTACGCGGTAAATATAACACCCTGTGAGTATGTTTTATAACGAAAATACACATTACAGTAGGTACCTAATGTTTATTTCTTATCAGTGTAGGACGTAGGTGTTACTTGATCTGCTGTTGGATATTCCTATTTACCTTTATTTCCCGTATATTTTTGAATTAAATGTAACTATGTTTTGTTTTGTTTTGTTGTAAGTATTTTGTATTGTAGTATGACAAATCCTCTGTGA
>JARACY010006201.1:0-18263 GCA_029255725.1 Scrobipalpa atriplicella
TTTCTGATACAAATACTGTCAAACTCGCTCTGTCACTCTTGAGAGCTAATTAAAAATACGGGCCTAAGATGTTTACAATAATCTATTTCCCAGCTTTGGAATATTAAATTACATAGAAACGTAGTTACATAATCATTCTATAGTTTAAACATAATCCCACAACTACAACACTACAAGAGCTTATCTACTATCGCAACTAGTACGATTAAGGCTCGTATTTATAAAGCGATCTCAAGTTTGAGAGCAATATTAAGTTTGGATTTGACAGGTCGTTTTGTACTGAAATGACATTTCTGGTACAAACTCAAATTCACTGTCACTCTTGAGAGCTGATTATAAATACGACCTTAAGTATTAGTCTGCAAACGCAACTCTAAGCTTATACCTAGTCTGTTCACGATCGGAATTGAAAATAACGGGTGTTATGTAAATGAACCTGAACAACATTCATAAAGAAATTTTCCCAAGTTTAAAAAAAAATCGTTTCAATAAAAAAAATTGTACTCTGAAGCGAATTAACTTTTTCATTTCCTGAAAGAATTTCTCAGTGAAAGTTGTTCAGTTCCTCTGTATGTAGCCACCCTTTCCAGTTTTCAGGACACGTGTACACCCTATATAATAGTTACGGCCTTGTTACATCGTCTCTTGAAAATAATTTGCTACTGGAACGAGTGCTCGCAGACAAATTGTGTCGTTAGCATGTCCTTAGGGCTTTGACATTCTAGCGAACACTTGATGTGATCTTTTCTTTCTGTCTGTGTTATCTCTTATCGATCTTCTGGTATCTAGGTCGGGTCGCGGAGCTGGCTAGGTTGAGTAGATTGATCGTTGTTACAAAAAAGGTAAGTAAAGTAAGTCTGAGGTATAATCATCGAGATTACTGCGATCAAACCCTGGGACACTGCGATATTTTTAGTATGATTTTTATTTTTACTACCTGATACTTTTAAGTTCTGTGTTTTTATAATAAATAGTTTTTCCCAAGAAACATACATACATACATACATATAATCACGCCTTTATCCCTAATGGGGAAGGCAGAGCGTAAACTACCTAAACAGAGGTCGTTCCGCCATGTCTGACAAGTTTTGTGGGTTATTTCAGATAGATCTGTATATTGCTATTAGTGACAGGTTGTCAGCCCATCATCGCCTAAATTACAATACTGAAACCCTCAAATCCTTTAGCTGACTTTTACAGCATGCCCAGGAGCACATTCTGTTTTTCTATCACTCCCAGTCCAGCATGAAAGTAGCTACTACTAACCATTATCGTTGGAAAACCTGTAAACTTATTTTCCTTTTATCTTTATCATAATTCTCCTTGAAGTATCAACGAGAATCCGAAATTGAATATCAAAGCTGTATAGATATTGACACCTTCTATCATCGGTTCACGTATACAATGAGTAGGTATCGTATTTTCAGGAGCAAAGCAAATTAATCCTGCCATCGTCCTGGTGACTAAGCACAGTATAAATGGGAAACAGTAAAACTTCCTCGTAATAGAATGTACTCGAAGTCTGAAATAGGATACGCGTCATAAATTGGCTCATCGCCGTGAGGTTGCCGATTGACGACCTTCTAAATTATAGACTACATGCATATTTTTCCCACCTCCCTTCCACCATCAAACATCTAGATCCGTTTGATATCATTCGACCTAATTAAAATCCAGTCAGCACTTATTAGTTACTATACGCACAGAGGGAACTAATTACCTGCATATATTTAATGCATCCTGCCTATGATCTTTGAAGTAAGGGTAAGACGTCTTCTAGATGAGCTAGCTTCATCGTCAACTTTATATCTTACACCTTTGACCGAGACTATGCAATGTAGAGTCAAGAACAAAGAAAAATGCTAACCGTCATCAAAACCTAATGTTTCTTGCGCGACAATTGCAAACGAGTTTCAAGACTGGCAGCAAGCTGATCTGTATAGATCTTATTTGGGTCTGATGAAGATGGTACCGGTCCTTATCTCTCCTGTGATGTTACAACATGATTCAATCCGATTTAAGCGGGAATTAGTGCCGTCCGAGCGCACAAGACGTTCTATATCAAGATTGCATCGCACGCTAGTGGCAGGTGTCCGAACGTGTATTACGCCCCTTTGGTTCACCAATACAATACCCAATACTAAACATATAGGGCCTTAAGCAAGTTAGATTAGTTAGTCTGAGCTTGTTAAACAAAAATAAATTACAAAAACAATCTTTGCCATTGACGTGACGTGACGATAAGTATAAGAAAATGCTACACATGAAAAGCCGCCTGTATTGTATTTTCTATGTTCCATACTTTCTATGCGTATTATTTTATGAGTCTTTGAGGCAATGAGCAATTTACACTGCCAAAACGTATTATTCTCTAAAAAGGTACCTATCTATAAAGATTCATGTTGGTTATTGTATTTGAACGGGTCTGAGCGCGGTTGGTTAAACTAGGTATTTTGACTTAATTTATCTCAAAATACCTAGTTTAACCAACCGCGCTCAGACCCGTTCTAATACAATAATATGTCCAATGCGCGAAAGTTTAAAACAAACATTCATGATGGTATTTTTCAATTATTTGGCACTGTTTCATCTAAACTGACTGCTCTTCTTTACCCTGTATTCTGTTATTATTACTAAGAAATGCTTTTGACAGAATTAGGAATCCAAGTTATATCGTCAAAGAAATGGAGAATCTTACTATTAGTTTTTGGCACTCTGTTTAAAATATACAAAGTTTATCCCCAATTTTGATACTTACACATTTAGGTAAGGTATAAGGGCACACTTTATAATAAACGGACTTCCAAGCTATAAAATGATGATAATGTTGTAAACGTACGTTTTATGAAGTGTCCGAGACAGCCTCTTATTAATTAACACAACAATTTGCTCGCAATAAATAACTGTGACAAATAACGTCAACATAAATGATTTACTCTGGAAATGCTCTGGAATAACAGAACGCCTGCCAGCGCTAGTTCTACAACGCGGAGATTTATTTCTCCTAATTACAGTGACAGCTCTGTCTTACACTTTGTAAAGGAATTATAATCCGTATTAATAATCAGTTCTTGAGATTGACAGCGAGTTTGAGTTCGTATCAGAAATGACATTTAAGTACAAAACGGCCTGTCAAATTTATACTCAATCTTGCTTGAGACAGGCCAAAACTGGGAAGGCAGAATAAAAGGGTGCTTTTTGCGCGCATAATACTTTATTTGCAAAACCAACAAAATATGACAATAAAAAACAATTTTATAATGTCACAATATTATGTAAAGTCTCACAAAATACATGTCTCTTATAAGTAAACTATATTAAATACCACTTTTGGGACCCGCAAGCGCAATTCCTAGGTCCTATAAAATTATCATAACTAGCGAAATATCGGGAACACGTAATGTTGATTTGTAGGGAGCATCGTAACGATCCTCCCCGATACTATCTGACCGCACGACCGCATGGATATTGGAACCGATATCATAGTAATATACGACCAGTTTATTGGCTAATTACTTGACCAAAGATGGCTATGAAGAAGGGTCAATAGGGTAGTTGACACATAACGGCATAGTTTAGCTTTGGCCCATTGACTTTTGGATGTGTTTTCGTAGCTTGATGAAATATGACCACAATAATTAGTACAGAATACAGGGTAAAGAAGAGCAGTCAGTTTAGATGAAACAGTGCCAAATAATTGAAAAATACCATCATGAATGTTTGTTTTAAACTTTCGCGCATTGGACATATTATTGTATTAGAACGGGTCTGAGCGCGGTTGGTTAAACTAGGTATTTTGAGATAAATTAAGTCAAAATACCTAGTTTAACCAACCGCGCTCAGACCCGTTCAAATACAATAACCAACATGAATCTTTATAGATAGGTACCTTTTTAGAGAATAATACGTTTTGGCAGTGTAAATTGCTCATTGCCTCAAAGACTCATAAAATAATACGCATAGAAAGTATGGAACATAGAAAATACAATACAGGCGGCTTTTCATGTGTAGCATTTTCTTATACTTATCGTCACGTCACGTCAATGGCAAAGATTGTTTTTGTAATTTATTTTTGTTTAACAAGCTCAGACTAACTAATCTAACTTGCTTAAGGCCCTATATGTTTAGTATTGGGTATTGTATTGGTGAACCAAAGGGGCGTAATACACGTTCGGACACCTGCCACTAGCGTGCGATGCAATCTTGATATAGAACGTCTTGTGCGCTCGGACGGCACTAATTCCCGCTTAAATCGGATTGAATCATGTTGTAACATCACAGGAGAGATAAGGACCGGTACCATCTTCATCAGACCCAAATAAGATCTATACAGATCAGCTTGCTGCCAGTCTTGAAACTCGTTTGCAATTGTCGCGCAAGAAACATTAGGTTTTGATGACGGTTAGCATTTTTCTTTGTTCTTGACTCTACATTGCATAGTCTCGGTCAAAGGTGTAAGATATAAAGTTGACGATGAAGCTAGCTCATCTAGAAGACGTCTTACCCTTACTTCAAAGATCATAGGCAGGATGCATTAAATATATGCAGGTAATTAGTTCCCTCTGTGCGTATAGTAACTAATAAGTGCTGACTGGATTTTAATTAGGTCGAATGATATCAAACGGATCTAGATGTTTGATGGTGGAAGGGAGGTGGGAAAAATATGCATGTAGTCTATAATTTAGAAGGTCGTCAATCGGCAACCTCACGGCGATGAGCCAATTTATGACGCGTATCCTATTTCAGACTTCGAGTACATTCTATTACGAGGAAGTTTTACTGTTTCCCATTTATACTGTGCTTAGTCACCAGGACGATGGCAGGATTAATTTGCTTTGCTCCTGAAAATACGATACCTACTCATTGTATACGTGAACCGATGATAGAAGGTGTCAATATCTATACAGCTTTGATATTCAATTTCGGATTCTCGTTGATACTTCAAGGAGAATTATGATAAAGATAAAAGGAAAATAAGTTTACAGGTTTTCCAACGATAATGGTTAGTAGTAGCTACTTTCATGCTGGACTGGGAGTGATAGAAAAACAGAATGTGCTCCTGGGCATGCTGTAAAAGTCAGCTAAAGGATTTGAGGGTTTCAGTATTGTAATTTAGGCGATGATGGGCTGACAACCTGTCACTAATAGCAATATACAGATCTATCTGAAATAACCCACAAAACTTGTCAGACATGGCGGAACGACCTCTGTTTAGGTAGTTTACGCTCTGCCTTCCCCATTAGGGATAAAGGCGTGATTATATGTATGTATGTATGTATGTTTCTTGGGAAAAACTATTTATTATAAAAACACAGAACTTAAAAGTATCAGGTAGTAAAAATAAAAATCATACTAAAAATATCGCAGTGTCCCAGGGTTTGATCGCAGTAATCTCGATGATTATACCTCAGACTTACTTTACTTACCTTTTTTGTAACAACGATCAATCTACTCAACCTAGCCAGCTCCGCGACCCGACCTAGATACCAGAAGATCGATAAGAGATAACACAGACAGAAAGAAAAGATCACATCAAGTGTTCGCTAGAATGTCAAAGCCCTAAGGACATGCTAACGACACAATTTGTCTGCGAGCACTCGTTCCAGTAGCAAATTATTTTCAAGAGACGATGTAACAAGGCCGTAACTATTATATAGGGTGTACACGTGTCCTGAAAACTGGAAAGGGTGGCTACATACAGAGGAACTGAACAACTTTCACTGAGAAATTCTTTCAGGAAATGAAAAAGTTAATTCGCTTCAGAGTACAATTTTTTTTATTGAAACGATTTTTTTTTAAACTTGGGAAAATTTCTTTATGAATGTTGTTCAGGTTCATTTACATAACACCCGTTATTTTCAATTCCGATCGTGAACAGACTAGGTATAAGCTTAGAGTTGCGTTTGCAGACTAATACTTAAGGTCGTATTTATAATCAGCTCTCAAGAGTGACAGTGAATTTGAGTTTGTACCAGAAATGTCATTTCAGTACAAAACGACCTGTCAAATCCAAACTTAATATTGCTCTCAAACTTGAGATCGCTTTATAAATACGAGCCTTAATCGTACTAGTTGCGATAGTAGATAAGCTCTTGTAGTGTTGTAGTTGTGGGATTATGTTTAAACTATAGAATGATTATGTAACTACGTTTCTATGTAATTTAATATTCCAAAGCTGGGAAATAGATTATTGTAAACATCTTAGGCCCGTATTTTTAATTAGCTCTCAAGAGTGACAGCGAGTTTGAGTTCGTATCAGAAATGTAATTCCAGTACAAAATTACCTGTCAAATCCGCACTCAATATTGCTCTCAATCTTGAGATCGCTTTATAAATACGAGCCTAGAATACTAATCAAATTCAAATCTGTCCGTTGTATTATAATTAGAGATACAAAAGTAATAAACTGAAAAATTAAAACAAGTTTCATGTATTTTCAATGAGAGCAGTTGTGGAGGTACCAAATAGCGATATTTTAATTTTTTTTAAAACCTTGGTAGAAAACTTAATTGACTGGTAGTACCGAACCTTTTTGTAACGATGCTATTCTAAAATTATAATTTTATCTTTTCCTATCTAAGAAGAAGTACGTTTTTTTGTGCATAAAGTTAAATAAATAAAATAAGAAGGTAATATTAAACATGAAGTAATATACCTTTTTTCCCATAGGATGTACAGGAAGCTAATCCCTGATAAAAGAACATTTTATAAATCCACTGTTCCGATGAACGGCATCGCTAATGTTCTTTAATGCACTTTAAATGCTGCAGTGAAGAAATTGTTGCGGCCATTCTCTATAAGAAATTATTTTTAGGGTTCCGTACCCAAAGGGTGAAAACGGGTCCCTATTACTGAGACTTCGCTTTCCGTCCGTCTGGTCACCAGGCTGTATCTCATGAACCGTGATAGCTAGACAATTGACATTTTCGCAGATCATGTATTTCTGTTGCCGCTTTAACAACAAATACAAAAACCAGAATAAATAAATATTTAAGGGGCGCTTCCATACAACAAACGTGATTTTTTGCGGTTATTGTATAGTTAATGGTATGGAACCCTTCCTGCGCGAGTCCGACTCGCACTTGGCCGATATTTTTTGTTTTGTTTAATATTTTATTTGCTCCCCGTAGAGCAGCTGCTGAGTCTGTCATGTTTACAAAGTAGTACCTAGTTATAATTAAAATACTTTCTTTAAATTACGCTCCAAACGTAATGACGTAATGCAGGAATCATACATATCAGAGTTGCAAAATGAAAACTCACGGTGGTGCTTAGGACAATTTAATTAAAGTATAGTTTCATTTTTCTCAAAGGGACTGACATGTCCACGTGATCGGTAAATAAATTATAAGTAAAAAACCTTTTAAAACAAGCTTTTATCTTAAATGCGCTAAAAAGAATAAAATAAAATTTTCCTTTAAAACTTTTACTATCAATTTACAACGTCATTACATAATTTTTATAATATAAAAGCTTGTCGCGAGATTTAACACAGGTTATGAGGTTAAGTATGTGATTTGTTTGTTTATCTACACAAGTTTTAAGCAATCTCGCGACAAGCTTTTATATTATAAAAATTATGTAATGACGTTGTAAATTGATAGTAAAAGTTTTAAAGGAAAATTTTATTTTATTCTTTTTAGCGCATTTAAGATAAAAGCTTGTTTTAAAAGGTTTTTTACTTATAATTTATTTTATACATTTTAGTCACACAACAACTACCTACTTCAAAAACACATGTGAATTAATTATTTAAAACAGATTAAAACTTTTCTTTTTCTGTGAGGGGCTGATGCGACCTCTTTCATCCCCCCAGTCGAGATGCATTGTAGCGGTAAAATATCAAAAACATTTCAACTTTTCTTTTTCTGTCAGGGGCAAGTCGAGATGCATCGAAGCGGTAACAACTTCAAAAACTGCTTTAAATATTTTTTTATTTTATGAGGGAGCAAGCTCTCCTCAATCAAGATGCAGTATAGCGGCAACGACTTTAAAAACGATTTTGATTTTTTCTTTTTCTGTCTCAACCTAGCTACGTTGACTACTTTAAAAACACATTTAAACTTTTCTCTTTCTGTGTAGAGGCGAGCCGATATGGGGACTGGGGTAGTCGAGTCGAGATGCGCCATAGCGGTAACGACTTCAAAAACTGTTCTAAATATTTATTTTTCTGTGAGGGGGGCAAGCCCCCCTCAACCCCCCAGTCTCGCTACGTTGAGTACTTTTGAAACACGTTTTAACTTTTCTCCTTTTATGAGGGTGGTTAACCCCTCTCACCACCCCAAACGAGATGCACCATAGGGGCAATGACTTTGAAGTCTTTTGGCGAACTCTTTCAAATTTTTTTTTCTGTGAGAGGCAAGCTCGTTATAATGTATTTATTTATTTATTTATTTAACAGTTTATTGTACACATGAACATACACAGAACAATTACATAGGAATTACGACACAACAGGCACTGCTTATTTCTAAAAAGAAATTTCTTACAGCAGACCTAATAAGTGTGATAGCATAAAACGTAATGCGCCTTTAGGTCCATTTTGTCCACTTCCTAAAATGTCGACTTCCCAAAAAGTTGAGTTTCCTAAAATGTTGACTTTTCATAGTTTCGCAAAATGTTGACTTCCCAAAATGTTGACTTTTTTTTCCTTCGCCAAAGGGGTCCGGAACTTAGAAAAGTTTTGATTGATTTTGTATGGACCATCGACTTAGCCGAATTTTCGCGTGCAATTAGTATGGCAGCTGGACTTGTAAAATTTAACAAATTTCGAGAGATGGATAAGTTTAAAGGGACTCTGGCGAAAAATCAATGCGCCCCCCCCGAAAAGCGGGGGCTCGGGGGGCACAGCCCCCCGCAATAAAAAAAAAACTATATCCTACAGCTGTCAAACTGAAAACGGCCGTATCTCGGAAACTATCGATTCTAGAGTACTGGTCTGTAGGGACAAATGATAGATCTTGTCGAGATCTACATTTCGAATGACAGCTGTCAAACTTAAAACGGCCATATCTCGGAAACTATCGATCCTAGAGTAATGGTGTGTAGGGACAAATGATAGGTCTTGACGAGATCTACATTTCGAATGACAGCTGTCAAACTGAAAACGGCCATATCTCGGAAACTATCGATCCTAGAGTAATGGTGTGTAGGGACAAATGATATGTCCTGACGAGATCTACATGACAGATGACAGCTGTCAAATGTGAAACGGTAATCTGAAATTTAGATCTCTTCAGGACCTATCATTTGTCCCTACACACCAGTACTCTAGGATCAATAGTTTCCGAGATATGGCCGTTTTAAGTTTGACAGCTGTCATTCGAAATGTAGATCTCGTCAGGTCCTATCATTTGTCCCTACACACCAGTACTCTAGGATCGATAGTTTCCGAGATATGGCCGTTTTAAGTTTGACAGCTGTCATCTGTCATGTAGATCTCGTCAAGACCTATCATTTGTCCCTACACACCATTACTCTAGGATCGATAGTTTCCGAGATATGGCCGTTTTAAGTTTGACAGCTGTCATTCGAAATGTAGATCTCGTCAAGACCTATTATTTGTCCCTACACACCAGTACCTTAGGATCGATAGTTTCCGAGATATGGCCGTTTTAAGTTTGACAGTTGTAGTGTTTTTTTTTTATTGCGGGGGGCTGGGCCCCCCGATTGATTTTTCTTGAAAATTTTACAAGTCCAGCTGCCATACTGATTTTTCTTGAAAATTTTACAAGTCCAGCTGCCATACTAATTGCACTCGAAAATTTGGCTAAGTCGATGGTCCATACAAAATCAATCAAAACTTTTCTAAGTTCCGGACCCCTTCTTTGGCGAAGGAAAAAAAAGTCAACATTCTGGGAAGTCAACTTTTTGGGAAATGGATAATCAACTTTTTGCGAAGTCAACATTTTAGGAAACTCAACTTTTTGGGAATGGGGAGTCGACATTTTAGGAAATGGACAAAATGGTCCTAAAGGGTAATGCGGATAAGACGTGCACAATTTAAATATTTAATCTACGTGAGCAGTGAATAAATAAAATTAATTTAACTAAACAAATACATACAACAATCACTAGAATAAATAAATAATATAATGCATATACACATACAGCCTAAAAATAAATAGATATCTATAGTAAATATATAAAATACCATATACCTATAGATACATACAATTTACACATGATGACGAGGGTCTAATGATGAAGCCGACATGTAGCCGTCGGAACTGCCTCGTCGGAAGTGCTAAGATACCCGAGTTCGGGCTCATTATATTTGTTGTCTTAAGCAGTTTCCATTACACATGATGACGAGGGTCTAATGATGAAGCCGACATGTAGCCGTCGGAATTGCCTCGTCGGAAGTACTAAGATTCCCGACTTCGGACGTGGCAGTTCCGACGGCTACCTGTCGGCTTCATCATTTGACCCTGGTCATCATGTGTAATAGAAACTGCTTAAGACAACAAATATAATGAGCCCGAACTCGGGAATCTTAGTACTTCCGACGAGGCAATTCCGACGGCTACATGTCGGCTTCATCATTAGACCCTCGTCATCATGTGTAATGGAAACTGCTTAAGACAACAAATATAATGAGCCCGAACTCGGGTATCTTAGCACTTCCGACGAGGCAGTTCCGACGGCTACATGTCGGCTTCATCATTAGACCCTCGTCATCATGTGTAATAGAAACTGCTTAAGACAACAAATATAATGAGCCCGAACTCGGCTATCTTAGCACTTCGGACGAGGCAGTTCCGACGGCTACCTGTCGGCTTCATCATTTGACCCTGGTCATCATATGTAATGGAAACTGCTCAAGACAACAAATATAATGAGCCTAAATTTAGATATCTTATCACTTTCCATGAGGGAGATCCAGTGGATATCTGTCAACTCCATCACGAGATCAGCTTGATGATATCATAATATTGCATTGTCACCGGATTAACATAAGTGTGCAAAATTTCAGCTCAATCGGTTGAAGATAACTGCTTCAAAATTGAGTTGCAAGATTCCACCCGAACACACATAGTTAGTTAGTTAGTTAGTTAGTTAGATACAGTGCAAGTTAAATAAAAGCTTTAAAAAGAATATAAATTACCCGGAGTTTGTCAAAAAATATTCTGGCACTCGTCTTTACAAGTAAGAGTTAACGTTTTTATTTATATTGCTAAATCAAAACACTTCAAAGTTAGAGTGAACATGTATCTTCTGTGTGGGATCGCTCCATCGTCGACTCCGTCTTAGTCGCTCCCGACCTAGACTGGAGTCAAGAGCAAACCCATTTCTATGAAAAAAAAAAAAAAAATTCTTCGTAGCTGCTCTCTGTGCCGTAGTTTCTTTTTAGTTCCGTTGATCTGAAACCGCCGCATTACAAATGCAGTTAAATAAGTAGTCTCGAAGCACAGTTGTGGCTGTTCGCAATCTCTTAGTCTTTTTGTAGCGTTGTTTCAGAGATGCGGTTGAATTTGTTGTACTAACTAGCTGAAAGTAAATCTTCTCTTTACTATACTCACTCTCCGCTAGTACGTATTTTACATTACTCCGTCTAAGTGCAAGCAACAAAGTTTAAGCAATTGCGGTGATACGGAGAATTATAGTGCTTTCTTGGATTTGCGTTGCTAAAATTATTAAAGCGCTCCGTCAAAGTACAAAACGCCATTCCTCCATGCCAAAACTCTCATCAAACTTTTTTCTTCTAAGTACACCTGCGTTTAGTTTCAACCATTTGCATTTGTGTTGACCTAGCACTGAGGCTGTACGCCATAGATTTTTTATTTATGTATTTCCCTGCATTAATTTGAGAAAAGCACTAGGTAAGCCTCGGCGGAAATAGCAATTGCCTGACTCGTATTATTGAAGTCCTCGCCTGCGGCTCGGACTTCAATCCCTACTCGTCCGTCAATTGCTGGTTTTCCATGCCTCGACAACAATGTACTATTGTTGTGGTCCAGTACTTTAAGGAATCTAGGTAAGCTTGTTTCATCGTCCACTTTGCCTAAACTAAAACACAAAAAAACATTATTGCAATTAAATAAATAAAACAACTGATGAAAAGTTAATAAATAAAGTATTATGATCGTGGCATGTTATTGATCTTATACTAATACACCAAGGTACGACGACCCGCTTAGCCTAGTTGGCAGTGCATCTGCCTGCTACGCAGTGGGCCCCGGGTTCGATTCCCGGCCGGGCAGTCATTTGAATGATGAATTTAAATGTCTGTTTCTGGGTCTGGGTGTTCTTTGTGGTTGTTCTTTGTATTTCCATGGCACCCCGATACAGGGAATCCTAGTGGGGCTATGAGTGTGTGATCGTGTTTCAAGTCAAGATAAATCGTGTAAGAGTACAAACTCTACCCTATACATACTGAAAGTAAAAGCAGGATTCATTAGCTAGGTGCTGTGATGTTAAAACTAAAGAGTGTTCATTTAGAATTTCCAATTCAGTGGCTCCAGACGCACCCGGCTAATAGCCCAGTCTATGTTAGACTAAACTAGACTTACCTACATCGGTACCTATATAATTATGAATGGCTAGAAATATACACAGGCTCAGGCACTAGATATTTTAGGTAATTTAGTTTTGTATTTTAATTAAAAATCCCTTTTGATTAGGTAATAAGGAGGAGCGCAGGAGGCCCAATTTTTTTTCATATTTCGACCTCTGTTCCTTGCTGAAAGTTGTTTAGTTTTATAGTTACTTCTTCACTGTCGTAAGTAATTTCAATTTTACGTTTGATACAAACCCCTCTGCTACGAGTGCTACGCCGTAGCAACCGCTACGGCTACGACGAACTTTTGTATGTCTACGCAGCAAAATTTTATTTTAACTGCAGAATTCTAAAATGATACGTTTTGCCATTTCCATATCACACAATTTGCACTAAATGTGGCAAGTGGCTACAAAATGCAGTCGCTTTGGCAACGCGGAGCACTTCACACTGCATACATCGAGCCATTTCTTTGATGTTTGTTCGCTCGGTTTTCAAACTGGAAAAATTCGTCTCATATTTTGTTTTGGGAAAGATTTCTTGGAGTTTCGTGTGTCAATGTGTACCGCGCCGTAAAGCTCCCATTTCATTTCTTTGTTTATCGCAAAAAAATTGTTTCATCCCAATTTTCTATGAGGGAAAAAAAAAAAATCTTAAATATTCATGTTTTTCTATGAGGTCATTCATTTACCATGCATGACTATCCACCTTGCTATCTACCTAAGGTATGTCATTTCCACCTATTGGGCGCTTTTCCACTAGACGGCACGTCAACGGCAACGGCGACGGCACGGCGAGACCACGTGACAATATCTATGGGAATCGATGACATGCCGTGACGGTGCCGTGCCGTCAAGTGGAAAAGCGTGTCATATAATTTCATTGATTTTCATACATTATCTCACCTACGATATCGTCGACGGTACCGTGCCGTCGCCGTTGCCGTTGACGTGCCGTCTAGTGGAAAAGCGCCCAATAGGTTTAAGTTGCAGTCTCCAACAAACTAATTTTAGCTTGTTTAGTACGATAAATAGACTTCAACATTATCTGGCCAAAATGCATTACATGCTGCATCCTGCATCCACTACTATAGCGTCTACTTCTCAATTTTTACTAGAGATTTTCCCGTACACATTAACTATAAACACATAAAAGCCACAAGGAACAACACGAGTCTTCCAGTTATTCCATTTGAAAGGTTCTAAGCACACAAGAACCGTTTATTGAATTAAAAAGTCATACCGAGTCACGCCGCGGTCGGGAATAAAGAACGTTTGCAGTTCGCTGCTTCTGAGACACCGCGGTACATTTACGACCACGCTTTTAATGAACGTGGTCGAAAAAGAAACTAACGCCAACAAGCGGCAACGCTATTTTTTACAGTTCTCCCATGTTGATTTAGCGTTAGATTGAACCTTTCCGTTCAAAAAAATGGGACACAAAAAAAAGTGCACCGTACACTACTTTTCTATGCGAGTGAGTGAGTGAGAGGCTATAAAAATCCGAATAAATTAGAAAGAACCACATGCTGCTATAGATATTTATAATGGCCAGCAGGACTATGATGCGCACTGTAGACTTCGTTTTGTCTACGCATTATCTCTTTCGTTGCGCACTTCACAGCAGAAAAGAACGTGCATTGATCATAGTGAAGTATGCAACACTTGTAGACAAATCGAAGTCTACAGTGCGCATCATAGGCCTGCTGATGTCAAAATTTTGACGGATAGTACAGTAAAGCGATGCCAAATGCTCGGCTTGTTTTTGTATTATGCGCTGAATCTTTAGTAGTAGTATCAATGAGTTCTCTAAACAATGCAGCAGCCCCGACCACATTCATTTAAAGCTTTGTCGAGCTTTACAGGCGTATGTACAACCTGACAACTGACAGACGGGGGAATGTTCTTTGCTGTTACAAGTTTTCTGAGTTAGTCTATTAACACTTTCTGTGCGCAGAGTACCTTTCGCGTCCATGGAAAGAGCGAGGAAAAATGTGACTCGTGTTACTTTACTATATTTATAAACACATTAGTTAGTGCCTGCGACCTTAGTAAATAAACGATTTAAAAATTACCTACTTTAGCGAACTATAACGAAATTAATTACTACTTAATTTATAATAATAAGCACGTAGACCATTCACTTGCTGTACAAAGGCACTATTGATTGACACATTAATGAACGTGAAAATTAATTCCCTCACATTCTGCCTCCAACGGTCAAGTAAATATATTTTTCTTGCAGCAAAAGCCGTGTTTATTTTATGTGGAGAATGAGCGACGCGCTCGTGTATTCGCAGATCCCATTAAAGTTTGCTCTCTTTGTGAAAAATGCCATTTATATTCCACGAGGGAGTGCAAAATCGGAATCATTTATCATACTTAAACTTCACTCCGAAATTTTATCTCCCAGACGTGATACTTTGGAAACAATAGCACTTTTGAAATTGAAAACCATCTAATTTTTTCGGTCGCAACCAAAAGTAATTCACTAATTGCATTTTTTTCGTACTTTTCAATTACTTATCAAGATATTTAATCTACGTGGAAGTGTTATGGACGGAAATATTTCGAAAATATACAAAATGGGCAACAATACCATAAAGATAATCTTACTTGAGAATCCCCCAAGTATCTTGTTTTATTTAATAACTAGCGGACCCGGCAGACTTCGTCCAGCCCAAAAAACAAATTTTCCCGTGGGAATGACACACTTTCCCGTGGTAAAAGTCAGTTAAAAACCTTCCTCATGAATCACTCTATTTATTAAAAAAAACCGCATCAAAATCCGTAGCGTAGTTTTAAAGATCTAAGCATACATACAGACAGAGAGAAGCGACTTTGTTTTATACTATGTAAGGATTCTTTCTATGAGCGGACTAATATGATTCTATTAGGTATAGGTACACTTGCACATGTCACCAGTGATTATTGAAACGAAGATCATTAGACGTCTAGCGTCTGTCGTGTTCGCGCCTCGCCTCGCGACTCCAGCAAACAAACCTCCCTGAATACGAATTAGGCAGCTGCAATTTCGCTGAATGATGTGACACTTTGAACGTTTGCGAAAGACCCCGACACTCGAAAACGCCATTTTTCCCCATTCCGAACCGATTATCGCGCGTTACTATTCTACCAAAGTACCAACACTCGACTTCGCTTTATGAAAATTTTCTATTACGAAGTTCCAAGTCAAACAGGCAGCGAGATGTTTGCACGAATTAAGCTTATCTCAAGAATATCCTTTGCTCATGAAGTTTAGTAGATCTACTGTATGAAATTACCGTACTCACAAGTTCACAACTAGTTCAGATTTCAGCTCACGTCGAACTACCTGCAACTATCTTCAGAAGTTCAACATTGTTACAATTATTTTCGCAAACAAAAGGAGCAACAGTAACGTTTCCAGTTTAAATTTATGCAAGAGAAGAGATTTATACACTATCTTTATCATTTTAGCAAAGCTTGTTTCTTACTTCATGATTAAAACTGAACTTTAAATATAAAATATAATTTAAAGGTTTTATATCACTTTTGTTAGTAGTTGTGGTCAAAAATGTAAACAATAACAAATATAATAAAAACATGATTATAAGATTTCTCAAAGACAAGATAAAAACAGCGAGAAAGTACAATCTGTGATTTTAATTTTCTCGTTAGAATTGTAGGTAGAAAACCTAGTTATTATACGAAATCCCTTTATTGTGAAAGACGGTAGATACTAATATGCCCTGCCCTCGTCAACTGTAGACCCTTGTTAGCTAGTCTAATATTACTTACAACTTGAAATCAGTTGAAGTATACGAACTATTTTCTAGCAGCAAATATCACAGTTTTACTTTCGAATAACCGCGTATAATGGTCAGAGCCATGGGCCGATCTGGAGGTCGCAGGTACGATCGCTTAGTCGCTTCTTCTTCTTCTTAGCGAGTGGATTTTCGAGTCGAACAACAACCCGATAAACCCTGGTGTCAGAGTTTTCAAACCGCCTAGTAGCACAGCTATAGGCCTCTGACATGGTTTCAGTAACGACCACTATCAAAGACAACGACCGGGACCGACGGCTTAACGTGCCCTCCGAAGCACGGAATCCTTTTTCTTTTCGGACAATCAGGTGATTCAGCCTGCAATGTCCTAACCAAACTGGGGAAAACCTCACAAAGTGATGAATTGACAAATATCAACTTTGTGTTCCCCCCCTGGGAATCGAACCCAGGACCTCCAGGTCATAAGCCCACGGCATAGACCACTAGACCACAGAGGTAGGACCAAAGAAACATAGTAGTCGCTAAATATTACTTAGAAAAATTTGTATTGATTTGTTGAACCATTGAAACGACAAGATGGAGGTTTGGATATAATTTCAAGTAGAAAACTTTAACACCCTATATAACGTATAACAGAAAGGGTATGCACTCCAAAGGATGTGAACCTGCCTTTCCCTAAGGAACATAGGTAGAAAAAAGAAAAAAAAATTGACTTCCCATACTAAACGCGCTATCTGCTGATGCATTTTGTATGGAAGGTCAATTTTTTATTTGTATTTCGACCTACTATGTTTCTTTGGGAAAGTTGTTCTGTTTTCCATATCCTTTCGGGTGCATATACCCTTTCTGTTACACCCTGTATAAACAATGCTGGCGTAGGGAATCCCAACTTTTTGACGAATATTAATGACTTGTGAGGGCGTGATGCTTCTTTGTCAACATTAATTTGGTGCAAAGTATTGTTATTTAGATGTAAATTTTTAGAAAACGAGAGTAATGTTGGATCGTGTTGGAATGTATTCGTTTATTTATGTATTTTCTCTCTCGTGCACAATACACGAAAACCTGAAGAACTTTTTATACGAGAGAACTTATGATATTTTAAAGTACCAAGCAATTAATTTTTTTGGTTACTTGGAAAAATAAAGTTTCTTAGTGGATACTCGTAGAGAAAGAAGAGGTTTTTTACCCATTTGTAGGATAATTTATATCAAATAAGTCATTAACAAAAACAATATTTTCAAAATAAAGTGCATTATATTTATCCACTAGTGAATCTCTATTAGTTAAATCTTCATTGATGTTAAAATATTGAGGTCAAAACCTCCGTAAAATGTGGTATAATCAACACCTGCGCTGTAGCCAAGAACTTTAATTAATTTCAAATATGGTTCTATATATTTGCGGTTCTATAGTTATTGATAGAAATCACTGTGACCAAAGCTATTCGTGTGCAAACGACTGAACTCCATCTTGGAATGGAGACATGAATCACGTTCTATTGGGCGAGTTCAAGAGTGCATAGATTCCGCGTCATAATTCAGTTATGATAAATGAGGGCCTTAGTTTATAAGGATTTGTGCAAACGAATAGAAGTCATAAAATGAGAAACATAATTGTTTAAGTATATTATTTATAATATAATATTTTCTATTCCGCTGAATCCTACTGCCTGGTTGCCTGGAAGATATTGCTACCTTAGCAATAAGGCCGCCAATTGTACTACTTCTCTGTGTAATCAATTTGTAATTTCTGTGTTTTTTGTGCAATAAAGTATATTTGTATTGTATTGTAAATTAAGTTATTACTGGTTCAGTTTGCTCGCAATTAAATACTTGCAAAAAGTCTTCGCTAATTAATATTTTCTTTGCCTTTATCCCAAACGCTCGGAGAGTAAAATTAAGTGTAGAGCATTAAACGGGCTACCTAGTAATGGGCGCTTTTCCACTAGATGGCACGTCAACGGCAACGGCGACGGCACGGCGACAATCACGTGAC